>APFE030488072.1:10513-40509 GCA_000404065.3 Pinus taeda
CGTAGCTGCTGACAGAAGGATTCCCGAGTGAGTGGCTTTCGATAGAGACGAACTCGGTGGCCATTTACTTTGAATGCATGTCCAAAACCGTCAATTGTGATCAGAGTAAGGGTCCCATTGTCATGTACTTTCTGGATTTCGTATGGTCCTAACCATTGAGTCTGGAGTTTCCCCGGGAAGTCCTGAAACCGATAGTCATATAACAGAGCCCAGTCTCCTTCGTGAAAGACTTTGTTCTTGATAAGTGCATCATGCCATTTAGCTCGCTTCTGTTGAATCAATGTTGTACTTTGTAATGCAGAGAGCCTGATTTCGTCCAATTCATTAATCTGATGTAATCGATTGATTTGTGCCTCACTCAGATCTAGGCCGACTTCCTGTGCAGTTCGTAGTGTTTGGATTTCGAATTCTATGGGGAGGATAGGTTGTTTTCCAAACACTAATTGATAAGGTGAATAGCCTGTGGTACTTCTCCATGTGGTTCTATAAGCCCACAGTGCCTCAGGTAATCGGGCGGCCCAATCAAGCCTATGCGATGCAATAGTTTTTGTTAAAATTTATTCTATTACCTTATTACTACTTTCTACTTGCCCATTTGCCTGTGGATGGTATGGGGTAGTAATTTTATGTTGGACATGATAATTGTCAAGTGTTGCAGCTAATTTATTTCCAACAAATTTTGGTCCACCATCTATAATTAGTTCTCTCGAAAGTCCATAACGTACAAACAAATGGAACAAGAATTGTATTACAGAATCTTCTGTAGCCTTAAGCAATGATTCGGCCTCGACCCATTTAGTAACATAGTCTGTCGCCACCAGAATGTATGTCCTCTGATTTGATGATGGATTAATGGGCCCGAAGAAGTCAAGAGCCCATCGTTCAAATGGATCAATGACTAATTGTGGTCTCAGAGGCATTTCGTCAGCTTGGCCAGGTCGTCCTGCTCGCTGGTAGCTATCACAGGCTTGGGCAATTTTTTTCGCATCTTTGAAAATTGTAGGCCAATAGTATCCTGTCTGCAATACTTTATGTATTGTTCTCTTTTCAGCAAAGTGTCCCCCGCATGGTCCGTCATGGAAAGCTTTTAAAATGTCGAAAATTTTGTCTTCTCGAATACATCTCCTAATTTGCATATCTGCCCCTGTGTGGAACAAATAACCCCCAATCCACGAAAATCGAGTGCTCTTCTAAACAATCTGCTTACGTTCCTGAGGGGTTAAGTGTTTTGGCAACTTACCTACTGCAAGGTAATTGGCGACATCAGCATACCAGGGTGTTCGAACAACAACAACAAACAGGTGCTCATCAGGAAATTGATCTTCCACTACTGTTGTTTCAATTGATTTTGGTATTCGTGAGAGAAAATCGGCTACAGGGTTCTCCTTGCCAGGTCGATCCTTGATTATGATATCGAACTCCTGCAATAAGATCAACCATCTGGTTATTCTAGCATTCGTAACAGGTTTATTTGCCAAATATTTGATAGCAGAATGATCTGTATATAACATAACAGGATAGCCTATGATATAATGTCTAAACTTATTAACAGCATGTATTACAGCCAGGAATTCTTTTTCAGTGACAGTATAATTCAATTCGGCAGAGGATTAATTTTTGCTAATATAGTAGATAGCATATGGTTTTTTATCCTCTTCCTGCCCCAGGACTGCACCGATTGTTGTATCTGAGGCATCAGATGAGATTTGGAATGGTAAATTCCAGTTTGGTCCTCGAAGGATTGGGGTTGTTGATACAAGCTTCTTTAATTAATTAAAAGCATGGTCGCATTTTTCTGTCCACAAGAAATCAACATTACCAGTTAGAGCATATAGAGGTGCAGCAATATGTGAGTAATGTTCTATAAATCGTCTATAATACCCAGAAAATCCAAGGAAACTGCGTACCTCTGTTTGAGTAGTGGGGGTGGGGATAAGAAAAAGTATTTGGATTTTGGCCGGGTCTACCTAGATGCCAGCTGCTGAAACATAGTGTCCTAGAATGAGCCCTTCT
Organism: Pinus taeda; assembly: GCA_000404065.3. Classification (NCBI taxonomy): domain Eukaryota; kingdom Viridiplantae; phylum Streptophyta; class Pinopsida; order Pinales; family Pinaceae; genus Pinus; species Pinus taeda. Next base: position 12,527 of record APFE030488072.1, read on the forward strand.
GTCATCATCATATAACATTTTTTGTGGTTTAGGCAAAGCCTGGTAGCGATGCAACGTTGTAGGAATTTTTCTAGAGTATCTAAAGCTGGATCAAAATCATCTCCATATGGTGTAAAGTCATCCATGTACACCTCAAGTCTATCATTTATTAAATCTGCAAAGATGCTAAGGACAGCCCTTTGGAATGTAGCAGGAGCATTACATAGGCCGAAGGGTAGAACTCGATAGGCAAACGTTCCCCGAGGACAAGTAAAGGTAGTTTTATCTTGGTCTTCAGGGGAAATTTGAATTTGGTTGTATCCACTGAAGCCATCCAGGAAAGAAAAGAATTTCTTTCCTGCTAAAGTGTCCATTACTTGGTCTATGAATGGGAGAGGGAAGTGATCTTTCTGTGTGGCTTTATTTAACTCCCTGTAATCCACATAAATCCTCCATTCTCCATTTTTCTTGGGTACCACCACCAGGGGAGAGACCCATTTACTATCGAAAATAGGATAGATAAAATTAACATCTAAAAGTTTTTGAAGTTCGGATTTTACAACCTCTTTTAGATGGGGGTTGAGTGTTCTTTGCGGTTGACGAACAGGTCTTGCATATTTTTCTATATAGATGTGGTGGGTGCATAATTGAGGATCAATCCCTTTCATATCAGGGTAATCCCATGCAAATGCTCTTTGATACTTTCGTAACAGATGGACGAGCTTTGTTTCTTGGTCCGGTGTGAGGTTGGCATTGATATTTAAAGTCTTACCTGGTTCAATTTCCACTACTTTACTGTTAGCAACAACAGTCACAGGTATTGTTTGGTCATGCGCATCTTTCAAAGGATCTTCTTCTAGCTCACTATCAAATGCTGCTTCTATCATGAAACACTGTGTGTGAGATCTAGATTTAGTTTGACTAATGAAATTATTGATGGCATCATCTTCCGTTTGGTCTTTAAAGTCTAGAGCCTTCTGTACAGTCAATGGGGATCTGATATTGTTAGTAAGGTATGACACAGGGTGCTGGTTAGTTTTGATCATTGTAAGACTTGGCTGTGCTGGAGGGTATAGAACTAGATTTTTAATGTCTGGTCCTCTAGTTATGGTCATGTTTCCCTACCAACAACCAATGTAAGCATCGGCAGTAGCAAGCCAAGGTCTTCCTAGAATTAGCAGATGTCCATCCAGTCGGGTTTTTGGATTAATTATCAGGAAATCAGTTGGGTATTCCCAGGAATCTACAGAAACCATGACATCGTATAGAGTACCTTCCATTCGAACTACAGATCGGTCTGCCAATTCTAACAAAGTAGAAGTAGGTTCTACTGATGTAATGTCGAGCTTTTGGTAGGTAGAGGTTGTCAAAATATTGATTGCAGCTCCTAGATTAACTAAAGCATTAGTTAGGGTCTGATCATAGATTTGAACAGTTACAATTGGATTTCCGGGATCTTCATATTTAATGGGTGTGTCTTTTCCTGATAACAGGTCAGATAAAGTACCGACTACTTAGACTCTTGGGTTAGTGGTTGTATTCCTCCTTGATTTTTTTATGCACAATTCTTTTATAGTTTTTGCATATATAGGTATGTCTTGAATGGCTTGGAGGAATGGAATTCTTATGTACAAATTTTGTAACTCTCCCAGAATGTCAAAGTCTGGATATTGCACCGGTCGTGGTATGACTAATCGTTCCGGGAAGGGAGGAGAGGATGTACTTGCTTGATGATGGGTCTGTTCCTTAATTACACCTTCTTGTTGTAACGGTTGTTCTATTGGTAACTGATCTTCAATATGAACTGTTTTGTCTCCCTCTGTTTCTATTATACGTCTAGATCTTAGCTGAAGATCATTGCACTCCCTTAGGTCAGGTCCGATTTCTGATGTTTCTATGATTTGGAGGGATTGGATCGGTCTATTATTGGGATTGGGATTGGGATTGGGTTGGGCTGGGAGTTGCGGTCTCAAATTAGACTAGGGGTTTTGTTGTAAAGCTGGCAGAGTCAGTTGAGGGAGTGGAATAGTTCCTATTGGCTGATATATCGATTTTGGCCAGTTTGTCTGCCAGGGTGAACCTTGTGAAGTAGGGGGGATCCATTGTGGAGGATTTGAGTTATTCTGCCAATATGGTGGGGCGTAGGGAAAATTTGGCCAGCCAAATTGGCTTTTTTGATTTATCCATGGATTTGGAGAAGGAAACAGCTATGATGACCAGTTCGGAAATGGGGGTGGAGATTGGTTTTGCCACATACTATATTGCTGAGCATTATACTGCGGGGGTTGGAAAGAAGAAGTTGGGTTTGAAAACATACCAGATTGCCTAGGTTGCCATTGGCGACACTGGTTAACGAAGTATGTTGGCTCTGGTTCTTCTTCCGCTTCCTTATATACTGCCTTCAATCCAGGAAGTGAGGGGCAGCTCTCAGTAAGGTGATCTTTTGTACAAATAGCACATGTTTGAACTGTATCCAGTGGGCATTCCTTGTGGCTCTGTTTTCTTCTACATCGGGGGCAGAAAATCGCCAGATTTTGTTCCGCCTCCATCTGCTTTTGTTTAGTCTGCACAATATCAAGTTGTGTAGTTAATGTCCCCATAATATCAGTTTTAAAATTTTCTAATAAATTTCCAAGTTCTATACATGTTACTCCTTCTGTTCATATTTTGTTATCTCTGACAAACCGATCATATTCTGTTGGTTTTATCCTTGTGCTGCCTCTTGAACTCCTGATGCATAAATCAATGATGTCAGCAAAATTCTCTTGATAAATATCCCCTTTTCCCATGATATTTAATGTTTCAATCCACTGTTCTTTCATGCCTCTAATCAATACAGTTTTCAACACATTATCAGGCAAAGGTAGTGATGCATAGGGGGAACTCTGTAAATTATACTGGAAACCTTCTACGTATTCTTCTAAAGTTTCATTTGGTCTAGCTGTCATTTGGAAAATTTCATCTTTTAGTTCTCTCGACCTGCAGTAATCCTGATATTTCTTTAGGAAAGATTCTTTCATTTGTTCCCAGTTTTTTATGACTCCACCACCTAAACCCATAAACCATCTTAGAGCCGCCCCTTTCAAAGTGGAGGGGAACAACTTTAATTTTTGGGGGTCAGTGGTGTAATCATATCCCCTACATAGCACATCGAATTCAAATAGGAATGCATCAAGGTCCTCTGATGTAAGTCCATGAAACGTAGGGATGTGTTGAAGAGGGATCGCTTTCATGGGTGCATTTGCTGCAGAATCCAATACAGGATATTGCAATGTAGAAGTTTGAGTATTTCGTTGATTCTGCACCATAGGATCGAATATATGCCAATAACCTTCCGGGATTTCTAGGAGGGTATTCCTAGGTTGAGAAGGAACGGCCTTGGCAGAGATTGCTTTAATAACACTTCCCCTATCTGGAATTTCTATCTGAGGGAATGGGGTGCCTTCAATAATAATTTTTACGGTGCTCCCCTTATCTGGGCTATTTAACGGTTGGATTATCCTAGGAGGAGACCTTGGCTCTCCTATTTCCCCTGTTTCCCCTTCTCCTTCATAAAGATTGCTTAGATTCCCTTCCTGCAGTCGTTCTGGAACCGAATTTTCAATTCTTGAAAGTCCTGTTCATCAGTCTGACTATGCACCTCAGCAAAGGCTCCAGATGGTGATGTTGTGGCTTGAAGGGAGCTAGTAGGTTGTTTAGAATTAATCTTTCTGGGGCCTACCGACGGCTGAGATTCAGTTTTCTTATAGATTTCGTCTATGAAGGTTGTTCGGCCAAGGGACACCGGCCCTTTGGCTTTTTCGGGTTTGGTTGGAGGTTTGATATTCTTTTCTGGCTTTTTCTGCTTAGTCATGCACTCTAAAAACTACTAAATCCTATTCGACCAGCAATTCTACTAAGAGAGCGGACAGTGGAGCAGGGCTTTTACATGCTCCATACGCAGGTTCTTACCTTCCGTTTTTAAAATCCAACTCCCCCCTAGCGGATTTGCGCACTACTCTGTAAAGGGAAAATCGATATACTCTTTCCCTGACAACGGTGACAAAATGTAGAGCTATAACTAGGGTCTCCCACACCTCTAATTATCCTACATTAATAAATCAATCCGGGAACGTTTTGTTATTGCAAAGAGTAACTCAATCCGAGGCTATTTGTCCGAGTAATGCTTAGTAGTATAGCGTTCAGAAAATAACAAAGTAAACAGATGCTAAACTATAACTAAATTATTCCAAAAGATAGAATCACACAAAACAGTCGATCAGTCAAGGGTACGGAAGCGACAACCCATCCCTCTAGAAACTGATAGAAAGGAAATTAGAGCTTGGACCATAGGTCTGGGAGCTAGGCAGCGTCTGCTGAGGCTCACTACAACCTTAGACCTTCTCTCACACCAAAACAATAAAGACCGGTAAATAGAACGACATAAGGTAAAATGGAACAACAGTAAATGGAACAGCAGTAAATGGAACAGCAATCAAAAGAACTAAATCTTGCGAGTCAAAACCGACTTACTCACACTCTGCTATAACACTCTTCTCTCCCCAAGCAGCTAGATGGAATATACTTTATGGAACAGCACTCATTGATGAATTATGGAACAACAATAATCAACTGTATATGCACGCCTCACATTAATATAGTAATCTGAGAATGAAGGATAATATAACTATGTTTCTAAACAGATTAACATTACTTTCAAGTTCCAATAATTTTTATTTCACATGGATCCAATGACAATAACATTCACACCGACGCTCTGTAACAGAAATAGCTGGTTTAAGACTAAAAAAACGTGATTCAACTCTGAAGAGATTCAATTATACGGTGCAGAGTCATTACACGGAAAAACCATTAATGTGTTGATCATAACAGAGCATAGCATAGCATATGAAAGATATATCAGATTACCGAGTAATAAAGATAAGCAAACCACGCGTAAATCACAGTATAATGATACAAAAGCAAGTGTCCTTCGGAGCCAGGCCCTTAGCTGCCAATGGTACACCGCCTTAGGTTACTCCATATGCAAAGATGAAATAAACACCAAGTCTTTTATATTAATGCATCAACAAATGTACAATAAACCAGGTCTCAGTGAGACTCGATGATCAAAGTTTTGTCTGAAACTGAAAATTACAAAAGCCGGAGTCCCCTTGCTCAACGATGTTGTTCCTTTATATAAGAGTAACGGCGGAGATATCTAAGTAACAAAGATAAGTAAAACAGCGATTCCTCAGGATCGAAGATCCTGAGGGATTCGCCAATATGTTAATCCTTTACTTTTCTTTCTCGCTTTCGCCGAATTGGTATCCCTCCTTCCTTTCCTGGGTTATTCAACTCTGATTTGCTCGATCTTGTTCGCATCCGGATCCCTTCTGGAGGGACAACAGTTATTCTTCCTCTGTTTTTCGCTTTTGGACGGCAACTCCTTGCTTCCACCTTTCCCTGTATAGAAAAACAACAATTATTAATGATTGAGCTTCCCATGTTAATTCTTGCACATTTTATTAAAATCCTTTATCTCTTTGAATTCACAATGCAGAAAAGGTTACAAATATTACTGAAAAGCCACTAAATTGTTTGTCAAAAGCATACCTTTCAAGTGCTCCACAGATCCCGACTTACAATAGAGGTCGTTTCCTTTTTTATGGGATTTGAATGATAACTGAAGTTAATATTCTCATTTAAAGTTTCTCTCTTTTCCCTTTTTTACTTGATTGTGTTGACAGGTCAGAACATCATTCAATACAAGGCTGAGTCAAGAATGAATATTCTAATAAAGGTACGAGCTTTGTAGTTTTACCAAAGGCTTTCTTTTTGGAATGAATTGTATTTTCCATTAATACATCATCAACTTTAAATATTTATAAACCCAAATAAAAAACAAGATGACAGATTAGCCGAGCATTGTTCCTCGTCACAATTTCCCTTCTCAAATTTCTCCACATTATATTTTGAATCAAAAGAAATACTTTCACGTGGAGTATTTTTAAACAAACATGAAAAAAACTAGTAAGAAACATGCAAGACAAAAATGTGGAAATAAAACAATTGTAGAGACTAGATGGAGAGAAAGTGTAGGACAAGTATGCAAGGGAAACAAGGATGCAACTAGACCTAATCCTAACCTAACTAGCAAGAAGGCCAAGGATAAGTGTAATGAAATTTCAAATGTAGCCACTGTAATTTCTCCTGACCTGCATACACAAATTTATAAGCAATTAAAATAGATATTAAAAATAAATAAAAAAAAAAAATAAAAATAAAAATATTTGCAAAAGAGAAGATAAGAGATTGAATAACTAGCACAAAAGACAGGTATTTGGTAGATGTAGAAAGATGTGCCAAAACCATCGAACTTAACTAACCTGCAACGATACCTTTTCAATGAGAAGAATAATCAAACAAACCTTGAAATCTTCTTGTGAATGCATCTTCATCTGTACTGTCTTCCTTAGCAAACATCAGAAAAAATTGAAGCTTATAATTAGCATAAGGGCTTGCTAAGTAAGATGCTTCCAAGAAATCATAGATTGGATCATTGATCAAAATTGTCCTCTTGAAAATGCAAAAATAATTAAGACAATGAGTTTTCAATTAATGGCATGGAATCGAGATGAGAATAATATAAGGAGAAATGAATTCGACCATGTAGAAAAGGCTTGTCAAGATAGTGAGGGGCTGACATAACCATCAGCAAAGGCTGGAGTGCCTCGACTACTTGAAAAGCATATAAAATAAGAGATGATAAGCCATAAATATCAATTAAAGTAAAACAATCATCATTGGATACACTAGTGAGAAAATGATTAATTGAATGACGTTTGTTCAGACCAGAATTATGATCAGATGGACTGATTGACACATAAGATTCTCTTCTAGCATACAATAGAGATAAATCAATTTGAACAACTTTAGAAATTATCTGAACAATAGAATCATTCTCCTTGCATGTGGAATGTGACAAACCATTTCCTTATAACTAGTTACAAACTAAACTAGCACCACCATCATCAAAAGAATTAAAAAAGAATTCTAGTATAGAAAATACAAGGAACCATTCAAGGTAAAAAAGAGAAACTTGATTCACCAAATAAAACAAGCATTCATTAATACTAAAGAGCATATATTTTACCATGTATAAAATGATTAGCATCAGAATATTCACAAGGAAAACTAGGAGTTGATTATTTTCAAAAGAGTTTTTGTTGGCCAATGATAATCTTCAAAATGGTTAGCTTCACATATTCGTGCTTCCATGAGATACATATATTCCAAATCTGAGTTTGATACAAGATATTTGCATGAAGATGAAACAACTGAAAGAGAATCATCAATCTGATCAGAAACTAAATCTTAAAAGTTAAAAGAGATATATCCATAATATCACAAGTTTTTGAGGAAGGAAATTGTATTCAATGAAACCATGCAAAGAAAAGAATTTTGAGAGAAATTCCATATTTGACTTAGTTCGGGGATTTCATCAGGATTGCAAGAACCTGACATAACCACCAACATAAGTTGAAGTGCTTAGACTTCCTAACAAGCCCCAGAACTTCCAAGGATTGAATAATAGAATTTTGAAGATTGGATCAAATCATGCATGCTGAGTGGACAACTACTACCAATAATTTCAATAAGACCACTACTATCAAGATGGTAGCCACCTACATCATTTATTTAATCATTTTTTACAACCTCAACAAAAAAATTACCTGAGTCATAAGATTTTTCTAATTGAACATCAAAGGATGGATAGAATGGATAGATATCATGAGTAATAAATATATTTCCTCATGCAATACTAGAAATGATAAGGAATGGAATGGATACTTGATGATTTCATTACCTTCTCCTTCATTATGGATAACCTCATTACCTTGTGTCAAATTACAACTCTTGTCATTAGATTATGAACTTAAAGAGCATGATTTGTTTTCTTGACAAGTTAATGTATTACAAATAGTAGGGCATAAGGGATAGTGAGTTAAAGAGGAAGTTTCCACGAGAAAATCTTCTTCAACTGAAACAAATTCAAGATCTAAACATTTCAAATCAAAATATTCTTGAGAAATTGAAAGATGGGTTGGTGCACTTGGGAATTCATCACAACATACATCAATAGAGTCATCATCATCGAAATAATGATTTCCCAAGACTATAGATTGATTAATCAAATTGGTTTCATTTGATTGACTGGCGAGATTAGTAGATTCAAAATCAATAGAGAATGAAGGAACATCACCTTCACATAGAGTAATTTGAAAAAGAAAAGAAATATCTAAGAAATCATCACCTTTTTGCTCATCTACCTGTGAAATGTGAATACCTTGCAACCTGGTCACTACTTGGATTTGGAAAGAAACGATCAAGTGGATCAAGGGGCAAGGGATCATGAGAAAGAGATGATAGAGGATGAAAAGTATTCAAATCAGATTCAATATAAAAGTTATGATTTTTATTATCATCTTGAGAAGTGGAGGGATTAGTCTTCACCTTAGGCTCCATAAACCATTCCAATTTTTCCTCCATCGGATCTGATTCATTAAAAGTGGATGAAGATTGAAGAGATGGGCTAGCAATTAGATTCTTGGATTTCCCAACTTTAACATCATCACAAGGAGGCACCCAAACTTGTACTGGAAAGGGAGGAGGACAAGGAAAAAAAAGGAATAGTCGGTTCCTCCTCTAAAATTAGAGGTGTCTCATTATTTACAAAAGTTGGGAGAGAAGAAACATCAAGGGGTTCAGACTCACCATGTGAAGATATTTTAACCAAATGCTCTAAATTATGTTTAAATAAATCCCAACATGTATCTTCTTTACTAAACTCACAACATAGGTGAAGGAATCTAGTAGAAAAATCCTCAATTTATTCATTAGGCTCCATTCTAAGTTGATTAATCATTTTCAGAACATCTCAGTAATCATACCTATCGAAGGCTTGATAAATCTCCTTAAGGAATTAATCAAATCAATGAATAGAATCAAGAGGTAGGGTATGACACCATCGTGTTGGGTGTGTGTTATATTCTTTCCATAACTATTTGCACGTGCCCTGGGAAAAAAAGCCTATATATATGCAGACCTAAGGATTGAGTGTGGACCCAAAGATGGTGGGCAAACCTACCCATGGTTTTGTGCATGGGTTTTTCGCATGGTTTTGGGCATGATGGTTTTCTTCCCATGGTATTTTATAGACGTGGTCAAGGGAACTACAGTTATGTTCTAATTCAAGGTTAATGGATTGGGGTTTATGAATTCTTCAACATGTATATATATATATATATATATATATATTATTATATATATATATATATATATATATATATATATATATTGATTGTAGCATTGAAAGGAATACAATGAAAAATGAATCTAGTAGTCCTGGTTTTGGGATCCAAGGGAAACTCTTCATGTGCTTGTTTTATGTTCTCGCCATTGTATTTTTTATGTTTTAAGAATTCACTTGTAGGTAATTTTTGTAGAGGGTTAAAACCTACATTTGGTATAAGAGTTTTCGGCTTCAAGGGGAAGCCTTTGTTGTTGAGGGTTTTTTCTCGAGCTTGTGGTAGAACCTATTCAATGGGAGATATGCAGGATCGATTCTTGCGGTGAAAGAAGATGGCAAGCAGTGGAATGATAGAGATCGAGAAATTTAATGGTCAGAGTTTTGAGTTGTGGAAGATCAAGATGGAGGATCTGTTGGTGGATAAATATCAGTGGATCGCAATAGATTTGGGTACTAAACCATTGGCTATGTCAGTAGAAGATTGGGCAAAGATGGATCGAAAGGAAAAGAGAAAAATACGATTGTGTATCCCATATTCAGTATTACTGAATGTACTAGGGGAAGCTACAACGAAGGATTTGTAGGTCAAGTTAGGGACTTTATACCAATATAAGTCTCAGGTGAATAAATTATTCTTGCAGAAAAAATTGTATAACCTGAGGATGAAGGATGGAGACTCATTGACAAAGCATTTAAATGCCTCTAAATGCCTTTAACATTGTGGTAAGCCAGTCTTTTTCTGTTTATATAAAAATTTCAGATGAAGATAAGTGCATCATTTTGTTATGTTCTCTACCAGATTCATGGGATAGTTTTTTTGTTGCAATAGGTAGAAATACAACTACCTTGAAGTTTGATGAAATAGTCTCATCCTTGTTGTAGGAGGATATGAGACAAAAATATATGTAGAGTTGGAATGGAGATGCATTGTCTATACGAGGATAGTCCCAGAACATAAATAAAAATAAGTCCTCAAGTGGGAGATCTAAATCTTTAGGAAACCCTGTAAAGGTAGGAAATTCTTAAAGGAAGGGCACTACAAAAAGGACTATAGATATAAAGCTCCTAAGAAAGGAAAGGGATATGATGATTCTCCTTCTGCAGAGGTGAAAACCACCTCATAAGAAGGTGGGGATATGTACCTGGATTCTTCTTCAAGTACACATGTAGATCATGAGACATGGTTGATTGACTCAGATGCATCCTTTCACTCCACTCCCCATAGGGACTGGTTCTGCGAGTATGAGAAATATGATGGTGGTGATGTATTCCTAGGGTATGATAGGAATGCCATAATCAAGAGACAAGGAAAATTCAAGCTAAAGTTGCAAGGTAGAAGGATTGGAACACTTACTGGTGTTTTGCATATTCCTGCATTGCCAAAAATTTGATTTATGTAAGAAATATGGATGATGTAGGTGTAAAAATAGTGTTTGAGAAAGATACATGCAAGATGGTTCGGGGAGAACTAGTATTGATGCAGGGAGTTAAGATTGGAACTTTGTACAAGCTTCTGGGTAGCACTATTATTGATGGGTGCAACAATTTTTTGTTCCTAAAAGTGGAGCAGAAAATCTAGAAATCTCTTGAGAAAATACCATGCTATGGCATCAAAGGCTTGGACATATTAGAGAGAAGAGCCTTCGAATACTGCATGGTAATGGTATGGTATAAGGAATGTATAATTTCTCTCTAGATTTCAATTTCTGTGAAAATTGTGTATATGGGAAGCATAATCGAGCGAGTTTCCGCTCTAGTGCTAAGAGCATGAAGGGGATATTAGATCTTGTGCACAGTGATGTGTTTGGACATGTGTCATTTCCATCACCGAGTAATTATGTGTACTGCATCTCCTTTATAGATGAATTATCAAGGAATACATGGACATATTTCCCTAGGAATAAATCTAAAGTCTTTGACAAGTTTAAATAATCTAAGGCTATGGTGGGAAATCAGACAGAGAAGAAGATCAAGGTGTTGAGGACAGATAATGGTGCAGAGTTTTGCAACGAATTTGAAGAGTTTTGTAAGAAGTGTGATATAGAATGACATAAGACTACTCCATATACACCTTAAAAAAATGGATTTGCAGAAGGAATGAAAAAGACATTTATGGAAAAGGCAAGAATCATGCTCAATGGTGTTAGGTTATGACAGGAATTATAGGCAGAGGAAGTGGAGACTGCATGTTACATGGTTAACAGGTCACCTTCATTAGCTTTGGAGGATAAGACTCCACATGAGGTATGGACTGGTAAGAAACTCTCTCTTTCACATATGAGGGTATTTTCGTATGATGCATATGTACATGTTCCAAAGGAGAAAAGAACCAAGTTAGATAGTAAATCTGAAAGGTGCATCTTTATTGGGTATAAGGATGGTTTAAAAGGTTATAATATTTCGAACCCGGAAACAAGGAAGGTTGTGTACACCAATATGTGGTGTTTAGAGAGGTGAAATATGTTATTAAACATGAATTCCTACCAAATTAACCTGATAAAATAGATTTTGAGCTAAAGGAGGAAGAATCAGACTCTACAACGGAACATGAACCTGAAGCAAAAGAGACACAAACTCTAGTTTTGAGAGGATTCGTTTGAGAGAGAAGGCAATGAGAAAGGTATTGTACATCTTCTTTCTGTTTAAATTTGTCTTTATCTATTACTGATGATGATCCCAAAACTATGAGGGAGGTAGTAGATTCAAAGGATGGAAAACTATGGAAAGAGGCCATGGTTGATGAAATGGTATCTTTGTACAAAATTGAGGCTTGGGATCGGGTGGAGTTTTCAGCTGGAAGGAAACCCATTGAAGAAAATGGGTGTTTAAGAAGAAGATGAATGCATAAGGCAAGGTGGAGAAATACAAATCTTAGTTGGTAGAAAAATGTTATTCCTAGGTGTTGGGAATTGATTTTGGTGATATTTTTTCTGTTGTTGCCAAGTTATCTTCTATTAGATTACTTTTATCTGTTGCTACTTCTTTTTAATTTAAGGTAGAAAAAATTGATGTGAAGATAGAATTTTTTCACAAGGATCTGGAAGAAGAAATCTACATTAAGCAACCTAGAGGCTTTGCAGTGAATGGTAAAAAGGAACTGGTATGAAAGTTAAAAAAAGTCTATGTATGGGTTAAAATAATTACCAAGGATGTGGTATCATAAATTTGATACATATATACGGGAACTTGGCTTCACCGGAAGTAAAGCAGATCATTGTGTGTATTTTAAATTAATTGGTGATTGTGTTATTTATTTGGTCTCGTATGTGGATGATATGTTGTTGATTGGAAATGACAAAAAAACTATCCAAGATGTGAAGACCCATTTTCCTCCAAATTTGACATGAAGGATCTTGATGCTGCAAACTATATTTTTGGCATGGAAATAAAATGAGATCGTGAAAAGAGGAAGCTGTGGTTAAACCGGAGGAAGTATTAAGATACAATACTACAAAGGTTTAATATGTAGGATAGTAAACCGATGAAGGTTCCTATTCATGTAGGTGTATAGTTATTTGCTTAGTGGTGTACCAAGACATAAGAAGAGGAAGAGGGCATGTCCTGTGTTCCACATGCAAGTGTAGTTAGTAGCCTAATGTATGCAATGGTTTGTACTAGACTAGACATTACACATGCAGTGGGAGTATTGAGCAAGTTTATGTCAAAACTAGGGAAGGAGCATTGGACAACAATGAAGTGGGTTTTTAAGTATTTACATGGCACCAGTGATTATGGTATGTATTATCAAGGAAGACTAGGATTGGACTGAGCTTTGGACATCCATGGCTTTGTTGATGTAGTTTGGGTTGAGATCTAGATTGGAGAATATCTACAAGTGGGTATGTGTTTAACCTATTTGAAGGAGTAGTAAGTTGGATTAGAAAGAGATAGGTTGTAGTGGCACTTTCAACTACAGAGGAAAAATACATGGTAGGTACTCATGCAAGGAAGGAAGAAGTTTGGTTGTAGAGATTGTGTTCAAGTATGGAGTTAGTACAATGAGCTATAAGGATAGACTATGCTAGCTAAAGTGCAATTTTCTCGGCAAAGAACCCTACTTATTATTCAAAGACAAAGCACATTGATGTTCAGTATCACTTTGTGAGGGATATGGTTGAGGAAAAAAAGATGTTACTGGTAAAGTTGGACAATTTTAAGAATGTTACAGATGCATTGCCAAAGTATGTGAGCACTGAGAATTTTCTTTGTGTAGAGAAAAAATGGGCGATACAGGGCTTGACCAATGACAAAACTCTCTTGTGACCCCCTGTGTCGAAAAGAAAACAACAAGTGGGATAATCTTGGGTGTGTGTAATATTATTTCCACGACCAGTTGCATGCGCCCCAAGAAAAAAATCATATATATATGCGGACCCAAGGATGGTGAGTGGACCCAAAGATGGTGGGAAGACCTACCCATGGTTTTGTGCAGGGGTTTTGCACATGGTTTTGGGTATGATGGATTTCTTCCCATGGTATTTTCTCTGGTCAAGGGAACTATGGTTATGTTCTAATAAATGGTTAATGGGTTGGGGTTTATGAATTCTTCAGCATGTATATATATGTATTGTAACATTGAAAGGAATATAATGAAAAATCAATTTGGTAGTCCTGATTTTGGGATCCAGGGGAAAATATTTGTGTATTTGTTTTATGTTTTAACCATTGTATATATATATATATATATATATATATATTATATAATATATATATATATTATATATATATATATATATATATATATATAATATATATATATTTTTAAGAATTCATTTCCAGGTTATTTCTTTACAGGGTTAAAACCTACACATCGATTAACTTGACCTTCAACAGTGAGGAAGAAAAGAACACAAGCAAGATCTTCACAATTAATTTCACAAGATTTAAAAAACTTGAAAAACTAAAAGGTATGCTCAGCTATGGATGTATCACCCTCATAATCAAACTTAAATTGAGATAAGTGATAAAGAGTTTCATTGGGGATTAGAAGTTTTCAAATGGATCGATTGGAAAAACACATTGGAAGTATGATTTGGGGATGATCCATTTAATATAAGAGATTCAAAACAGAATCAACGAGCACATCTTATCATTTGGTCATCCTTCTAGTGCCAATTGTTGATGATGCTGGAAATTCGTTAACCAAGGGGGTCTCCCCAATGTGAAGTCCCAATTATACCTCACACCAATTGGAGTAGGAGCCCCATACAAAGTATCATCCCAAAAACCATAACTCAAAGGTTTTCCTCGGCTGCAATGAATAACATAAGAGAGTATGCACATAACCTTTGAAATCAGCAAGTTGACACCATGAAACACCAATTGTAATGTGTAAAATGAGACTTTAACGAGAAGGAAGTAAAAGTGAATCTCTAGAAGGAAATTAATATTATTATCCTAAGAGAGGCACATGAGAACAAGGAAAGATTCGTTAGTTATCTAGAAAAATAGTTCACATAGACACAATGAACATTAAAATAAGTACAACACACATTCAATAAGATAAGTACCAAATCCAATGAAGTAGTTCAATTTCATTAGTACATATGAATAAAACATATACCACAAACATATAAACAATAGTCTTACAATATTCACGATACATACATGAAAATGTGTTGGCTCAGCGAGCTTCTGATTATTAGGTGAAATATTCAAGTACGCAGTTTCAATGATGAGACACTAGCTCCAATAGTGGAACATTAAGTCACTCCTTTCTTCTCCAAAGGATGATACTCTTTCCTATGCCAAGCAAGAGAAGCCAAGGCTAGCTCTCAAAAGCATATGACTCCAAAATCCATTTGCTTGATTTATGAGGGTGTATTTATAACAAGAGTAATGAGCTTTCATATCCTCATGACTCTTGAACTTCCCTCCTGACTGTTAAACTTCCAAGTGACTCTTGAACTCCTATAAGACTCTTAGACTTCTCCTAGGGACTCTTTAGTCTACATGTGACTTTTCATATTCCACATGTGACTCTTGGACTTCCACACATTACATTTTTTCATTTGAAAACTACATCATTACATCCAAAAATGTTGTGGCAAGACACATTGACACACATGACATTGTGATTACACTTGTACAAGCCATAACTTGGTAATGATAGAATGACACTTCATGATGATGTGGCAATTCCAAGCTTTTCTTTATGATGCTTTCTTTGTATCTTCATGATAAATGTTGCATGTTATTCCTCTTTCTCCACCAAAAGGTTTGAACATCTAGAGTCTTTGATGTGATTTGGATCTTATAACTTCTATCACGATCTAGTGTCCATTCATCTTCATGTTTGATGATCATCTTGTCTTCACATATTCCCAAATGTCTTCTAGTATAGTCTCCTTCTCCTCCTCTCTAAGAAATCATCTTGTCATGTCAATATATAGTACCTGCAAGTGAAATCCACTCATGACAAGATCACATTAGTCTAGTAATCTCCTATTCTAACTCTCTTCATGAAATCCATCAATTGATCTAGAACTGGGTACTGGTCAAGGAAGAAGGGTTGGGGACTGCACAGTATGTAGTTCCATAAGATAGGGATGAGGCACTGATGGATGCAACTGTGAAATGTGCAACAAATAGAGGCCTGAGAAGCAAGACTGTATAGTTCAGGGTCATGGTGAGGCAGGCTTTCCCACTGTAACTACACAATGCATAGTTTAGGAGAGAGATAGATCCAATGGATTGCACAGTTGTACAATTCATGGAGACAGGGAGACATATTGTTGCTTGCAACTACGTAATGTGAAGAAAGAGGTTGATTAGGAGCCAAGACTGTTCATTTTTGGGGAGAAAAAGAAAATCCTTGAGCATTGTGACTGTGCAATTCATAGTCCTTGGAGGTAATGACAATGTATTGTGCAGTTCTTGAGGGAAAGACATGCTTCTTGTGGCTTGAAACTGTGAAATGTGCATTTCAGGGAGGCATTTTGGGAGGAGGTTGTCCAGAGAAGAATCAATTATAGAAAATGACTAGGTATGGGATCCAAGAGGTGAGAGATGGAACTAGAACATGACTTGAACATGATCACACACCTATAGATGATCAACCACTCGACATGGAAGCATTTACAACCCAAAATGGACATGTTCTTGTTGAAATGACAAAATTATAATACTTTCCTCGAAGTGCAGCACTTAAGATACACTTTGCGACACAAGTGACGAAACTTGTGAAAAAGTACTCAAGACTTGAGGAATCTATCTAATGCATGTCTATATGATGGATAGAACAGAATAGTGTAGGATAATGCTTCAGAAATACTCTTCAATAATGTACAAATGACTCCCTTTGACTAGATGTGACACTTTCCTAACCACAAGATGACACTTGTGAAAGTAAGAGAAAAGTGCAAACAACACTTGAAAAGGCTTAAATAAAGAAAAAGTAATACATGTAAAAGTGAAGATAACATGAAAATGGCACTTATTAAAGTGAATTCTAGAAAAAATGACAACTCGAACATGAAAGTGACACTTGTGAAAACAAAGTTGCACTAGAGTGACAGTTGAGAAAACTCACTAAAATAAAAGTACAATTGCATAAGTGAGGAAGATTGTCAATGGCGATTTCACACTATCTGTTGACATGCATTGTGTAATAGATTGTGCTTATGGATTGTGCAGTCACTATCACTAGTGATTGTGTAAACCTTACCTTCAAGAGTTGCACAATGTATATCTAAGCTTTCATAGAAAGATGTGCGTTTATGAATTCATCAAAGACTGAGCATGTGTGAGTAAGTGACTTGGACACTTAGAAGAAGACTTAATACTTTGTAAAACATTATACAACCACAAAGTGACTATGGAATGACAGATCACAATATCCTTTGTAGGCTCCAAAATTCAAGTGTAGGCACAATTTTGGAAGGTATTTGTCGCAGCAACAATAACTAAGTAAGGCTATAATGATTGTGGACATTAGTCACTTGAACCTATGCATGTTCCTAAGAGTGCATGCATGTTTTTGGTAGGAACATGTGTGCATTTATGCCAATCATTTTCCAACCAACACATGATTTCTACTTTTTGTAAGATTGGGAGATGATTTTTGTGTTCTTGTGTAATTGGAGGACATTTTTTGTAGATGGAAGACAATTTTTATCTTATTTTTAATTGGAATACAATTGTCATCTCCTTGTAATTGAAATCTATTTAAAATTGAGGAACCATCATAGTCTGAAAAGAGAGTTGTCAAGGAAAAAATATCACATATAAAAGACCATTGAAGCAAGAGAAAAATCTAGTGTAGGTATGGAAAAACACAAATTTTTAGAAAAGGAGAATCCAATTTCTAGCACAAAAAATGAACCTCCAATGGATATTTCATTAGAGAAATTTGTCATCGTGATCAAATTATGATGGAATTTCTTGGATCTTATTATAGTATGGATGAAATTAGAGAGGCGGTTAGTGCACAACCTATTAATGAAGAGGTCCTCATGGTGCAACCTCTTGTTTAATAATGTGACATTTTGAAACTACCTCTAATCATGTCTAATCCTCTTTCAATAATGTAACTCCATAATAGAGATGTCAAGAGTGCCAAATTACGTGTCCATTACCCCTACCTCAATTAGAAATTGTGTGATGAAAAACTCCAAAATGCCTTCAGGTGTATGAAATCAACTTATCATCACTTGAATGTAAGCTACTTAACTAAACTATTCATTACTAATTCAATAAATTTTCAATGAATACTTTGAACTGAATTCTAAGGCATCCAAATCAATTATTTTTGTCTTTGTTAAAATCTAGGAGTTTGATTTTTGTTAGAAGAATTATAGACATGAAAATATTGAAACTATAGAAACAAGTAATCATATCATTAGAAAACTTGTGGATGCTTTAAAAAAAATTGGTAAGACAACTTGATCTTGTTGAAGAATCTAGGACAAGGATTTAATGAGATTCTTCTTACATGATAACTATTTGAGAGGTATTTAACGTTTTGATTATTATCATGTTCTTTAGTGTGTCTTCTTTATTTCATCAAATAGATACCGAAAAACAAAGAGAAAAGAACACAAAGTGTTGGCATTCTGGGCCAAAACCTCTCCCTTTTGGAGAGGAAAACCCACACATAATTCTTCTTATAGAGATTCTAATTGACAAATACCAAGACCATGACCCTTGAATTATAATGCCACTCTAAGACCAAGACACCAATCCTCTTCTTTTTCAATGTTGATATCATCATCATTACTGCTACGTTTCAAAATTCAATTCCATTACTGAGGTTACGTTCATCAAGAACATTACTACACCTTATCTAAGGTTGTCACTATACCTTCACTGAAATCATCTATGTTCCTTTTCTAAGATCATCATCACATTCACCAAATTACTATATTGATCTTACCTTCTTCGAGATCTTCATCATGACTTTAATTTCATGGCATCATCGATACACAAATATCATAATCATGACTTTTTTTTATAACTGAGACCATAGTTATTATGTCGAGATCTCAATTTATACCACAAATGTATTTCCTATGAGATGTCAAGATAGAGTATACCGAGACCGAGTATTCTGTGTATAGATGAGCATGAATTTACTGTGTGATCACAAAGATTATCATTAACATGGCCATGGTTGTGTTACTTCTGTGTATTGAGATCTTTATAACTACGTCGAGACTTAATCTCCTTCCTTGTATCAATATCTTTATAATCATAGAGTATGTTCGAAAATGTGTCTCCCTGTGACCATCCAAAAGTTATAGGAATGTATGTGAAGATCCAAGTTTTGTGTCCACAAGGTATCATAGGAATCTGAGTTGCGTTGAGATTACAATGAATGCATTTAGTTTGTCATCCACGATTATAGTGACTGTGTTTTGCGTTGAGACTGTGATCATAGAAATTCAAAGATAATGTTTCCTCCTTTCACCAAGACAGAGTATCCATCGAATGCTGAGGTGCTATACTTTGATGTACTTACTGAGACTTATAGAGGAGTTCGAGTTCTTGCCTTTAAACACTAATATTTAGTCGTATAAATATAGTGACCATGTCTTCCATATCAAGATGAAATTACAGTAGATCATTGTGATTCCAATTTTGAGCCAACATCTCTAAATGCTTTGAGGCCAACATGATTTTATTTCTCATCATTTAGCTGGCAAAATTCTTCTTTGGAGTATTGTGCTTGTCTTGGAGGGATACTTGACACTAGGTTGATCCATATTTATTACATACATGCTCAAGAAGAGCTCTTTAACATGATTTTGACTCTTTGAATTTCCTAGACCTATGGAATGAGCAAGAAACTCATTCGTATAATTTACAAAAATAATATTTCTTTTTCTCGACAAGTACAAATATCAAAATTATATTTACAAATACCAAACCTAGTTACACTTTTATTCAACACTCCCTCTTAACTAGGGAGGTATTTACAATGGTACTTGGTCATTCTCAATCTGAATAATTTCTAATAAGAATAATCAGATTGGTAAACCCATTTGTATAGCATCATATCAAACAACATTATCACAATGCAAGGCATTGACTAACAACTACATCTCTCCATGAGGTCATGAGCTACAATGGTGGTGAGACCAATGATTTATAGACACCTTCATCATTGTCTCTGAAGGTACATACCCACCCGGGTGTTTGCTGAGTATGACCTTCTAGGACTATTCTTATCTTGGGTTCCTAATCTGAATGTGGAATATTATTTTTCTATGCTAAGATCCTCATCAGAATACAAAAATGTGCGTGAGGTTTGTACTCCAAAATAGAAAGTAAAATCATGAGTTTTTATGCATGTTTCTTATGTTAATTGCATGAAAAACTTTAAACATGAAATCAAACACTGAATGGAAGCATGTATCAATTAGCAATACACCAGCCATTATTAAAGGAGTTCACTCCTCTTGGGATACATCTCATTGGATCAACTTTAATGGCATGACCCCTTCTCATTATGCTCAATGTTTAGAAAATAAGAGTACATAAAGTGTTGATAAATGGAATGGTTAGTTTCTCCTTCGAAGAAACAAACTTCTGCAAGAATTATCACTCCATATACTTGCTAACCAATAGTCAAACATGTAAACATTCAGCAAACAAAAGCATCTTGCACCAAGACCCCATACTCCAACTTCAATGAGAATCAACAATACCACAATCCACTTGAAGTACATAAACAAGTCTCTCCTCAAAAATACATAGAGAATGAGGAATAAAAGATACAACACTAATATAATAGTTGTTGCAGAAATCACATGGAGGCTAGAAAACCCCTGCAAGGTCATCTCCATCTTCAAACTCCTCCATAAACTGATTCAAGTGTCTAGTTGACCATGGCACCCATAGAATTCCATCTAAAAAAATCCTATCTAGAAATTCTCCTTTGGTTCTGAAACCTACCTCAATGAGTCCAGAATATCCAAAAATGGTTACATAACCTCCTTTTCCACCCAATTTGGTCGAAAACTAGAGAAGTTAAGACCTCCCCTCATTTCTCCACTATTTTCTCTACAAATTTCACAAAATATGGTAACAAACCCACAAATTTGCCCGAAATTCCATTATCGGAGCAACAAATTCCCCAATTTTTGGGAGGATTTGTAGGACCAGTAACTATCCCACTAAAACCCACCAGCGGTTAAATTAAATGTAAACATTGTGGTCACATTTTGTGGTTTGAATGGTGGTCAGGCGATGGTGGTTAAATATAACGTTGGCGGCAGTCAGCATAACCATTCACATGTTGGCGATTATATAATTGCATGGGCTGGTGGTTTTCGCCAATGGTCAAACTCCGATGGTTAGATGTGGCCACGTTCACATGGGGCGGTTAAGTCTTCCCAACCTCCAAACTTGACAGCGACAAACTTTAAATAACATGTGCCACCATTAGATGTTAAGAACTGTGGTCATGGAGTGTTGGTAGAGCCTTTGTGTTAGCATGTGGAGGTCACGAGTTTGACCCCCACTGCCTTTGGCTAGTCTATACAACCATTTTGGTGGCCTCCCGGGCTGCAACATGGCGGCCTTTGGCTAGGCCGCGTATCAGCCCGTCGTTATCTACAACATAAACACATGAACCACATTATACTTACCATTTGGACCACTAACAAGGTTCCAATTAGTGCCACCCAATTCACCAAAGAATGCAATGACCAAGTCAAACTTCCATCTCACCTGCCCAATCAGCACCACGTCAGCAATACAGATTGTTGACTAGGCTGTCCCTTTTTTTTAATTCGCATGTTTTGCAGAATGATCAGAACACGATATATTGAGCATATGAAATTGGGTTTTTGCAAAATGAGTTGCGCCGGAATCAGGATGACGAGATCTATGTGGTTTTTTAGGTTCCACACCATTCTAACAACTTTGAATTTTTGGCAAATTTTGAACTCCTAATCACTCTTCCCCACTGAAAACTTTTGGTCCCCAAAATTTCATTTTCAATTGTTCAGCATTTGAAGGTACAGTTCCCTCAATTTTCAAAACTTGATCCAATCGATGATTGTAGTGCCTTGACTTGTACGTGTCTTGGCTCTTTCTCAAGGTGAACTTGAAATATAACCTGACCAATGAATTCAAGTTCAATGTTCTTCTCGACTTGTCCGTGTTGCTATGGCCATCCACAACATCATCCTTCCCATGAAGAATTCCCATGGTGATCTTCTACAAAATCCTTATCAAGGATAAGATCTCAAAAAATACTTTGACAAATGGACCAAACAAGTTTCACATAGTGAATACTTGTATAAGTGAGTTCTTAACACATTTGTAATATACTTACTGAATGTGCTGCAACTACTCATACAACAGTTTTAAAATGACTTCTTAAACAACAAATAGAAATGCATTTTACAATATGGAATAAACTTGACTCCCAAATTTTCCATTCAAATTGACTAACAAAAAGCCAAATTAGCATAACAATGCCAAAGAATACATTGTTTCATATAAGTGATTTGTTTATGAAAATCACTTTTACAAATTTCCCTACTAGGGGGATATGCAACTAGTGCAAAAAAAATATTTACAAACTTCAGTTGGACAAATAGTCCACCCATTTCTTACCCAACTAGGTAAATGAACCCTCTATTTGAACTTTTTCTCCTTCTGGAGTTGCTTTAGGGATGGTCGCATCTTGTGCTTCTTTTTCTTTTGTCGCTTCCTCTTCTGGTGCTTGTATAATTTGTTTTCCCTTTCCAAGATGAAGATGTGGAAACAATTTCCAACATTTCTCAACCCAATGCCCATTGATATTGGAATGAGTACAAAACTTCTTTTGAGCTTCTCTTGGCTCACATGTCTTTAACCTTGGATGAGATTTCCTCTTTTCAATCTCAATTCCATTAGACATAAACATATTCTTGATGATTGCTTTCCTTTAATAGCACTTATCTACACAATGGTTATATGAAAGGAAAAAGGTGCATGGAAATAGATTCCTCAACATGTTATTCCAATCAGCATGTTGTTTTCCATTATCAAAAGCATTTGAATTAATAGGATGATTATACCGCTTTTTCTTGTCCGTTGGCTTACGCTTCCTGTGTGAGGAACTTTCATGGAAAGAAATTGGATTATTTTCTTCTTTAACTTGTTCATCTCTCTTTGGAGATGTTTTTCACTTCAAGTCCTTATACTTGAGGAGCCAAGTGGTTACCAATTCTGGATGCAATTCCCAACATCTTGCCTCCTCATGTCCTCTCTTATAGAAAAAGGAACATGATACCCATGAGTTGTCGCTAGAAGACCATTCTTTTTTTGAAATATATCCTAAAAATTCATATTCAGGCCTCTCCTTTGACTCAATTAGATTTTTAATGCCTTGATGGTTTAGTCCAAGGCCTCCTCTCTTATAACCCATCTTCGTCAAGAGCTTGGATCCAATGCCTTTACTATGTTTTTCAAAGGCTACA
The DNA here is from genome assembly GCA_000404065.3 of Pinus taeda. Classification (NCBI taxonomy): domain Eukaryota; kingdom Viridiplantae; phylum Streptophyta; class Pinopsida; order Pinales; family Pinaceae; genus Pinus; species Pinus taeda. The sequence goes on from APFE030488072.1 coordinate 35,711, forward strand.
AATGAATTTACATCAACACTTTCATGTAAAGAAGAAGCATGTAAATTCCTACCATTTGCCTCATCTTTTGATTGAGATACAAAGATGTTTTCAAACTCTCTTATGATTATGGATGTGTCCTCTTAGACTCTTTGTCTCTCTTTTTTCATCTCCTTGAATTTGGGTGCTGATAGAACCTCATCCTCCACATCATGTGGACAAAAGGTACAAACTTCTCCATATTCCTTCTCTGAGGGAATTTCTACACTAGCATCTTTCATAAGAGTTGCAGAAAAACATGAAGATTGTGGAGAAGATGGTGGTTTATCACCATTCGTATTACCTTCTTCCCTTATAGAACATTCTCCTCTTGAAGTTCTAGAGCTTTCACCTTGAAATTTGGCATTCCTCTCTTCATAGAGGACTTTAACCATTTTTGCCATGTCTAAGAAAGCCTTTCTAAAATCCTTCACATCCTCCAACATTCTTGCAGGGTCTCTTCCTTGGGACATGCTTTTCTTGAAGCTTCTACTACAACTTGAGGTAGAACTAGTGGTAGAGATTGTAAAAATATTTCTCTCCTTTCCAAAACCTTCTCCTCACTTGAACTTCAAAACACATTCACTTGCAAACAACAGTCAACTCCTCCTTGCACAAAGAAAAACAGTGCTCTGATACCAACTTGATATGAATTTGGAATATTCGTTTTCTATGCTAAGATCCTCATCAGAATACAAAAATGTGCTTGAGGTTTGTACTCCAAAAGAGCAAGTAAAAACATGAGTTTTTATGTGTGTTTTCTTATGTTAATTTCGTGAAAAAAAAATAAACATGAAATCAAAACATTGAATGGAAGCATGCATTAATCAGTAATACACCAATCATTGTTCAAGGAGTTCACCCCTCTTGGGCTACATCTCCTTAGATCAGCTCTAATGTCATGACCCCTTCTCATTATGCTCAATGTTTAGAAAAGAAGAGTACATAAAGTGCTGACAAATGGAATGGTTAGTTTCTCCTTCAAAGAAACAAACTTCTGCAAGAATTATCACTCCATATACATGTTAACCTATAGTCAAACATGTAAACTTTAAACAAACAAAGGCATCTTGCACCAAGACCCAATACTCTAACTTCAAATAGCATCAACAGTACCACATTCCACTTGAAGTACATAAACAAGTCTCTCCTCCAAAACACGTAGAGAAAAGATGAATAAAGGCTACAACATTGACATAATAGTTGTTGTAGAAAGAAGATGGAGGCTAGAAAGCCCATGCAAGGTAATCTCCATCTTCACACTCCTCCATATACTGATTCAACTCTCTAGTTGACCATGGTACCCATAGACTTCAATCTACAAATATCCTATCTAGAAGTGCTCCTTTGATTCTGAAACCTACTCCAATAAGTCTAGAATGTCCAAAAATGACTACTTAGCCTCTTTTTGCACCCAATTTTGGTCGAAAACTGGAGAACTTATGACCTCTCCTAGTTTATCCACTATTCGTTATACAAATTGTACAAAAGCCAGTAACAAACCCACAAATTTTCCCAAAATTCCTCTATCGAAGCAACAAATTCCCTAATTTTCAGACAGATTTGTAGGACCAATAACCGGCCCACTAAAACCGGCCAACAGTTAAATTAAATGTTAACATTGTGGTCACATTTCATAGTTTGAATGGCAGTCAAGCAATCACGGTTAAATATAATGTTAGCGGCTATCAGCGGAACTGTTCACATGTTGGCAATTAGACGTGGCCTCATTCACATGGGACAATTAAGTCTGCCTAACCTCCAAGGTTGACGGTGACAAACTTTAAATAACACACTCCACCGTTAGATGTTAAGAACTGTGGTCATGGTGTGGTCGTAGAGCCTTTATGTTAGCCTAGGGAGGTCACGAGTTCAACCCCCACTACCTCCGCCTGATCTATAAAACTATTTTGGTGGCCTCTTGGGCTACCATGTGGCAACCTCTGAATGGGCCACTTGTCAGCCTGTGGTTGGCCACCACAAAATCACATGAACCACAATATACTTGTCATTTGGAGCACTAACAAGGTGCCACTTGGTGCCACGCACTTCGCCGAAGAATGCGTTGGCCAAGTCAAACTTCCATCTCACCTACCTAGTCAACACCACATCAATAGTACGGACTGCTCACTGAGTTGTCCTTTATTTTGTTTTTTAAATTCGCTTATTTGGAAGAATGATCAAAATGTGATATCTTGAGCATATGATATCAGTTTTCTGTGAAATGAGTTGGGCCAGAATAAGGACAACGAGATCTACACGGTCATTTAGGTTCCACATCATTCTAACAACTTTCAATTTTCAGCGAATTTTGAGCTCTTGATCAGTTCCCAGTCCTCAAAGAATATCGATCATCTTGCCTACTCTTATCTTATATGCCCTACATATCCTCAAAGAGTATCGGATTCTAGATGATTACCCAACCCGCCATTATTTCTTCCCAGGTGAAGACAAAAATTTTGTGTCTATCATGTGTCTACGTTTTCATACACGGCCTTCACCTAGACTTACGGTTTTTAGTCCTGGTCAGTGCATGACACGTGAAATAGAAAAACACAACTATTACTCATTTTCAATTAGGGGTGATCTAATTCAAGCTCCCTCTTGATCAAGGACCTGTCAGAGCTTCCTCTTAGCTAGAGACTTTTTAATACATCAGAAACTTCTTCTTTGTGGGTTCTTCAGCTGCTTGATCAATTTCTTTCCTTGATATCATGAAATTCAGTTGAGATTCTTCCTTGTAGTGGTTTGTCCATCCATCACTTTCCTTCTTGGTTCGTCACTCCTTTATTCATGTAAATTGGCCTTCTTGATAGATATACAGAATCTTTCTCATATGGATACTTCTTCCTCGTGCTTCTCTCAGGAATTTCCATCCACCACATGAATGCTTATTTGTAATTCCACTTATAACTCTTGTTCCGGTAGCCCGGCATAAACTCATCCAGATATTATTCGAGAAATCAAAACATAGCATTAAATCAAATCGTACCTTTCGAGATGGCTCTTTATCATGACATCTTTCTGTAGGTATCATCATCCTGCATATTGGTTTACACATTTCCCAAAGATATACATTGTTAAGGGTCTCTATCTATTCTAGACTTCCATCAGAGTCTTCTAATATTTCAGGGAGATTTCCTAGTCAACTCTTCTTGGTATTTTGGATGTTGATTGCCTTCATCATGGTCGCATAGCTCATGACCTCTTCTTCCTTGCACACTCCATTCTCAAGGGTTTCTAATCAAAGTAATCATAGTCAACCACATCATACTTCATATGAGGACATATTATGTTGATTTCATCTAGTGCGACTTATGTCTTTCTGCATCCTTTCAGAGGAGGAGATCCTTTTCCATTGATAATTATTCTTGAGATAGAAGTGATGACCTATATTACCGGCAACCATATGACATGACATTAAAAATTAAATAAAATCATACATACCTCATTTTATTTTTAGGCCATCTAAGCTTCTTCCAGAAGCTTCCCTGATTGAAGTGTCTTCAATCCCTTGATCTGCTTCATCTCTTATGACATCATACCATCATCCCATAAATTCCATAAGTTGGAGTTCCTGATGAAAAATTGTCTTCCTCTCTTGATTAGTGAATCCTTCGATTAGGATTCTATCAGAAAATTTTGAGGATCCTGTATATCCTCATATGGCAGATGTTTCCCTTTTGACTTGATGTATGATGAGATCTGTCCTGGATGAATTCTTCCTTTGCTTTAATGTCCAATGAGGTTCCCAAGAGTTATGTCATTCATGTTTGATTTTCATGAATTTTGTTTTCCATGATTCCTATCGTGATGTCACAAGCTCTTGCTTCTAATTCTTTCATGATGCCACAAAGCATCTTAATATCATGGCCATATCTAAAGATTTAAGAGTTTATGATAGGACCCCTTTTTCGAAGGATTCCATCTAATAATAGTGGAGATTTGTTGTTCCCTCTTTATTTGGCCCTTTTTTTTAGCTTCCTCCATCTTTTCGGTGATATGAACTTCTTTCCATATTCTTTTCATAGCATTTAACCTTATACTATTATGTTTTGTTTGAGGACCAACCTTTTCTTTCCTTTCTGCACATGATTGAGTTCTTTAACCTTTAATACTTTTGTCTACAACTTGTCTTTCTTTATCTAGCATAGAGACCACAAATTTTTGGATGAGGGAACCTTCTTGTTCGTGGAAATTTGTTACCTTGCTTATCAATGATGACTACCTTCTTATCATCTTTCCCAGATCTCTCAATTGAGATGTCATGATGATATTGATTCATTCCTTCATACCTTTATTTTTTGTAGGTCTAAGTGATGTTACCTTCTTTACTACAATTTTAGAGAGTATATCTTCTAAAATTTCATATATCTTTCTTTATGTCTCCTCTTCTACTACATATGCATGATAGGACCTTTGAGTGATTTGATACAAATCCTATGAGTCTCTTGTTGCATTCATGTTGGGACGGGGTCCCCTGGGTCAAATTATTTGTTAAATATTGTAAAGTCTCCACATTTTGAGGAGCGAAGTGCGAGTAGTGTAGGTCAGTAGGAGTCAAAGGGGATTTTAGAAGGTCAAAGCCCCTTATTTTGTTAAGATTCAAGTTGTTTTTAGACCTGCCCATGGTTTGCAGACCATGGTATTGTAATGAAGAAGAATATAAAAGGAAGTCATTAGAAGATTTTGTTGTGCCCTACAACAACCCCCCATTTCATATCATTATTATCCCAAAACTATAATATGAAATGGGTCCCTTTTTAATTTTAATTTTAATT
>APFE030488087.1:777-25087 GCA_000404065.3 Pinus taeda
TACTCTCACATGAAAAATATGCCAAGAGAGTCAACACTTTCGCTACCAATCAGATTGCAGAAACAGCAAGCACATCAGCAGAAACAGGGCCAGCAACAGGACAGAACCTTTTCAACAGGGTAGAGAGCTTATTTTTCATTATGAATGAAATCACTCACTTGTTTGATGAGCCCCCCAATTTTTACAAGTATACAGAGGCAGATGAGACCATGGGGTCAATTTTGAGGCATCAATTGCCTACACAGGAAGTGTGGAATAATTTAATACAATTATTTTTAAACCAAAGCCAGTAATTATATTTTTCTTTTTTGAAAATATTTAAATTTTCATACACAGGAAAATAAGGATATATCAGCAGGTATGCAGAAAGAGGCTGAGCCAACTCAGCACAACTATTCGGCTACCACAGCAGCACTGGCAGTCACAGGTGACAGGGCCAAAAAGCTACAGAAGGACAGGACTGCACAAACGCGTCACTCGGCAGTTATAACAAAGTGTTCAATCGACTCAGTGAGCTCCAAAAGTTGAAATTTTCTGACAGGAGTAAAGAGCATTTATGTTGTATTAAAGGTTGTAATAACTTCTTATCTACAATTTCTGTATGAGTTAATGAAGATATTTTATCTCTCAGATGACTCAATTCCTGAGATATTTTGTATGAAGCACTTCTATATATTCCCCCTCGCATAAGTTAGCAGGGGTTGGATGTTGGATGTAGGAGATTGTTCATATCTATTCTACTGTTCTTTTACTGTAACTCTCAGAGAAGTAATACAAAAGATGATGGAATTTCAAAGCTCTGTGTTGCTTGATTTTTTCTAGTGTTTAGCTGAAAGTTGCAGGATTCCTGCGTATCTCATGGCACAATAAGTTTTTCTTATAACTCTTTGTTATGTGTTTTGTTATCTTTCATATCTCTTTCATATTCCTGTGTCTTACAGTTTATAGCAAGGAAAAAGAATAGTTCCAGGATTTAATCACAGATTACCCTGAACTCAATCTAAGCTATTCTGAATGTTTTCTTCAAGTTGTAGTAATAAAGGCGTAATTCTTAAATGCTCCCCTTTCACACTATACCTTTCACAGTGATTGTTGTTTCAGGAATTCAAGTCTGCTCCTGAGGAATATATCTCCTTCTCACACCCCAGCTTAGTGGAAAATTCTTAATTGCTTTTCACTGGTTGTTCACACTCCACCATCATAAATTCAAGTTTGTTTCGTGAAATACCTAAATGGCCCCGTAACTCCAGCTGCTCAAACTCAAGATCTCAAGAAACCAGTAGCCATAGACTCCATTGCCCAATGGACTAACTTTATCTGCAGATCTCTACTTTAAGTACAGAAAGACATCCTTCCAACCAAACATAAACCAAAACATTTACTTCATAACTAGCCTAATATCACCACAGAACAGAGACAAACCTTATAGAGAGAGCCCTCTCTGATTACAACTGGGCTAGAAGCTGTAGTCCAAAGACTGGTTAATGGTTACCCCGGCCGTATTCCCTTGGGAGTCATAGGGAACAACCTGGGTGCTAACACCAATGATGTCATGAATGTCTTCATTACTGTGTTGATTAGCTGATAATAATGTTGTTTGAGAGGAAAGGAAAGTAGAAGAAACAAACTGTGATTTCACACTATCAATTTCTTGCATATTGGCTCGAATCCTTTGTGCAATTTGCTTCATCTGGTTTCTGTCTCTTTGGAAATCCTCTTCTACCCTTTTAATCTTATCCAATAATTTTTCTACAATATTACCAGTGGATTCTTGTGATGCTTCTGGTGTTATATGCCAATCTGAAATCTCAAATTCCTCTCCATCAGTTATCTTGTGAGGAATAGAAGCCTGGAAATTCTTTTCTTGGAGGCGTCTTTGAGGAATGATCAAGCTAGGATGAAGAGAGGCCTTTTGTATCTAGATTTCTTCAATTTGATGCTGGAGATCATAAAATGCAAACATGAAACAATTGGAAAAATATGTACACTCACTACTGTCACTATTATTGCCTAAAAGAGAAACCTTTTGGAATTTTCCATCAATGTCATAGCTATTATCTGAATCAGTACTCTGTACAGAAAAATATTCAAAATCAAAATCTGTTTGAGAGTCTAAATCCCAATCAACTGGGTTAGAAGAGGATTTAAAAACTTCGGCAATCTTTTTCTAGATTCCTTTATTTCCTTTGTTGGGACATCTATTGGCCCATTGACTAGTCTGACCACAAATAAAGCATTTAGACTGCTTAGTTGGTTTAGACTTTTTCTTGAACATAAATTGTTATCTTCTGGCTATAGGATATCTTGACCTATATTGCTTTTTCTTAGTAGTAGGAGGTTGAGACCTACAAGAACACTTACCACTTTGGTCCTTTTGAGAACCCTTTCTGGAGTGGTTCTTATAACACCCAAAATGATATGTTTCAGTAAAGAAGTCACAGATGGTGGGGATGAAATGCAACTGCCTTTTTACATTCTTACGAGTTCTGTTGGCGGCACATTCATTCTTCAGAATGGTAAGAATGTGTTGGTGAAGTGCAACTAGAGACAATGTATATATGTCAATGTGTTGTGCAGACAATAGCTGTTGAACTAATTTAGGTATTTTACCTGGTATGGAGGCTATGTAATGCCAGAGATAAGCCACATTATGGTGATAAGGGATTTTATAATAAAGATTTTTTGTTATGCAATAATATTCTGATAATAAATCTAAATTTCACAATATTTGACTCCTAAACATTTGGGCATAATGTTCATTGTCAGAGGAAATAACTCCCAAAAATTCGTGGGAGAGAGCCATCAAGAGAGCTTCCAAAGGATCATCATTTTCAAGAATTTATGTTTGCTCTTCTTTCTTAAGCATTTCCCACCATATTCTGACATCCCTGTTAGGTTCCATGTGATTAATATGACTACCTCTTTCCATGAAGCTTTAGTGTCTGATTTATTTTGAGAAGCCCATGCATTAATCAGTTGTAGGAGAATTAATGTATGATCCTTATTTAGACAATCAAAATTGATAAAGAAAGTATTGTTTTGATTTCCAATTTTTTTTTGGACATTCATATCATATCTAACTTCTGCAGAGGCAAGATGTTGAGTCCAAGAATGGAATGGACTCTTTTTATGATGAGAGATAACACCACCTTCTGATGTTTTTGCAACTTTGTTAGAAAAGCTAAAAGAACAAGTCCAAACATTCTTACGAGTTTTGTTGGCGGCACATTCATTAATTCATTAAAGAATGAATGTGCCACCAACAAAACTCGTAAGAATGTTTGGAATTGTTCTTTCATCTTTTCTAACAAATCTGCAAAGATGTCAGAAGGTGGTGTTAGCTATCATCATAAAAAGAGTCCATTCCATTCTTGGACTCACTGTCTTGCCTTTGCAGAAGTTAGAGATGATATGAATGTCCAAAGAAAATTTGGAAATCAAAACAATACTTTCTTTATCAATTTTATTTGTCTAAATAGGGATCAAACATTAATTCTTCGACAACAGATTAATGCATGGGCTTTTAAGAAGAAAGTAGACACTAAAGCTTCACGGAAAGAGGTAGTCATATTAATCACATGGAACCTAACATGGAATGCCAGACTATGGTGGGAAACACTTAAGAAAGAAGAGAAAACAAAAATTCTTGAAAATGATGATCCTTTGGAAGCTATCTTGATGACTCTCTCCCATGAATTTCTGGGAATTATTTCCTCTGACCGTGAACACTATGCCCAAACTTTTATGAGTCAAAGATTGTGAAATTTAGATTTATTATCAGAATATTATTGCAAAATGCAAAATATTTATTATAAAATCCTTGATCACCATAATGTGACTTATCTCCGACACTACATAGCCATCATGCTAGGTAAAATACCAGAATTAGTTCAACAGTCACTGTCTGCACAATACTGCCATCGATACATTGTCTCTAGCCACACTTCACCAACACATTCTTACCATTCTAAAGAATGAATGTGTTGCCAACAAAACTCATAAGAATCTCAAAAAGTAGTTGCATTTCAGCCTCTCCATATGGACTCCTTTACTAAAACATATCATTTTGGGTGTTATAAGAACCACTCCAGAAAGGGTTCTCTAAAAGACCAAAGTGGTAAGTGTTGTTGTAGGTCTCAACCTCCTACTACTAAGAAAAAGCAATATAGGTGAAGATCTTCTATAGCCAGAAGATCACAATTTATTTTCAAGAAAAGGTCTAAACCAACTAAACAATCTAAATGCTTTATTTGTGGTCAGACTGGTCATTGGGCCAACAAATGTCCCAACAAAGGAAAGAAAGGAATCCAGAAAAAGATTGTCGAAGTTTTTAAATCCTCTTATGACTCAACTGATTGGGATTTAGTCTCTCACACAGATTCTAATTTTGAATGTTTTTCTGTACATAGTACTGATTCAGATAATAGCTATGACATTGATGAAAATTCCAAAAGGTTTCTCTTTCAGACAATAATAGTGATAGTAATGAGTCTACATATTTGTCCAATTGTTTCATGTTTTCATTTTATGATCTCCAACATCAAATTGAAGAAATCTAGAGACAAAAGGCTTCTCTTCATCCTAGCTTGATTATTCCTCAAAGACGGCTCCAAGAAAATATTGACCATTTGTAGGCTTCTATTTCTCACAAGATAACTGATGGAGAGGAATTTGAGATTTCAAATTGGCATATAACACCAAAAGCATCACAAGAATCCATTGGTAATATTGTAGAAAATTCATTGGATAAGATTAAAAGGGTAGAAGAGGATCTCCATAGAGATAAAAACCCGATGAAGCAACTTGCACAAAGGATTCAAGCCAACATGCAAGAACTTGATAGTGTGAACTCATAGTTTGTTTCTTCTACTTTCCTTTCCTCTCAAACTCCATTATTATCAGCTAATCAACATAGTAATTAAGACATTCATGATATCATTGATATTGATGATAGGATGGTCATCCTTATAAAAATAATAGTGCTAGGCTACAAAGAATATATTCTTGATGCTTAGATTGATACTGAAGCTATGAGGAGCTGTTGCAAATTCAAGATCATTCCTGCTTACTATTGGAAACCCACTCAAGTCTAGTTTAGATCAGTTAACAAACAGCTCATAAAAATTCCATATATTGCTCCAGACTTTCCAATACTCTTAGGATCACAAGAAGCATATGTCACTTTATATAATTATGATATTGGTGCTGATATGTTGCTTGGATAGGATTTTGTGAAAAAATTCATGCCACTTACCATTGAAAAGAACATGATAATTTTCAACATTCAAGGTGAAAAGGTTCAAGTCCCTGCTAAGAGCAAATACACACTTAGAGTAAAAACCGATGAGGTAAGCAATTTCGATGAAGTAGTAATAGATCTTTCCAACATACAAAATTTTTTTAAGCATGCAGAAATCCATGGCCCTATTGTTCTATTTGATATTGTAAATAAGTTGAAAAATGATTGTACAATCGAACACCCTGATGCATTTTGGTTTAGGGAAAAATATTTTGTCTCACTTCCATTTAAGAGAGAAGGCTATGTCAAAGCACAAAAGGTGTTAGAAAATCACGTGAGCCCATCTGAACATGAGCTTTATAAAGAAGAAATTAATGACTTGATAAAGAGAAAAATGATAGAACCATCCAAGAGTTCTTGGGTATGTCCAACTTTTTATGTGAACACGCACTCAGAGAAAAAACGTGGAGAAAAGAGATTAGTTATCAACTACAAAGCTCTGAATGAATCTCTTGTGCCCATTAAATATCCTTTACCTAATAAAGAAATGTTGTTATCAAAGATTGCCAAAGCAAATGTATTCAGTAAGTTTGATCTTAAAAGTAGGTTTTGGAAAATTGGCATTAATCCCAAAGACAGGTATAAAACAACATTTGTGGTACCTGGAGGATAGTTTCAATGGACAGTTATGCCATTTGGTTTGAAGAATGCCCCATCATAATTCCAAAAGAGAATGGAAGATCTTTTTCGAGACTATTCTTTTATCATTTTCTACATAGATGATTTGTTAATTTTCAACAAGGATATTAGTGAACATAAAAAATGCTTAGAGATATTTTATCAAGTTGTTTTCAAGCATGGTCTAGTTCTTTCTACCTCTCAAGATAAGTTCATTATTGCACAAACCTGAATTGAGTACTTGGGTTTAATCATATCCCAAGGCAGAATAGAATTACAACCACATGTATTGAACTCTTTATCAAATTTTCTAGACTATTTTCTAGATGTTAAGACTGTACAAATATTTTTAGGGTGTTTGAATTACATCAGGATAGTTTATCTAGATTAGACTACGGATACAAAGCTTCTGCAACAAAGGCTAAAAAAGGGTAGCAATTGGAAAGAACAGATGACCAAATACGTAAGAAATATAATGAAGAAAATCAAACAGCTACCACCTTTGGCTCTTCCCCAAAGTGACCTACCATTCATTCTTGAAACATATGCCTCACATTACTGTTGGGCAACAATCTTATTGCAGAATCATGGAACAAGGGAAGGTATAAAAAAATTACACCTTCTTCCCATAAATAAATTATAGCAGTAAATAAAGGTATAAAAATATTCATATTGTTCCTTAAAAGTGTCCACTTAGTTGTTAAGATAGATCTCAGGCACATGAAAGGAATGCTGCAAAACAAAAGATTGCTTGAACAAGGTAATTCCAGAATTTTAAGATGGGCTTTATGGTTAGATGAATATGACTTTGATATCATATATAAAGCCGGTAAAGATAATTATCTTGCAGATTTAATGACCAGAGAAGAAGCAATTATTTAGACATAATATACAATTAAAAAATTTGATTTTGGTGAATGTTCATCATCCTCCTAGAATAAATCCCAAGTTACATTATGCCCTTCCTGCCATTATTCTTTTTGTGTAGATTGTCTTTTAGAAAAGGTTCTATCTTTACCCATGGAAATCCAGAAGATCATTCTTGAGAAATGGTTTTGGCTCTCAGATACAAGGCACAACTATGATATTCCATTAGCACCCATCAACAACAAAAGTGCTTATTTTGGTGCAATAAGATATCCATATTACAGACTTGTTTATATTTATGATCCTAATCTGAGATGGATAGATTATTATGCCATTCTTCAGTATGCCCGTGCCTATGAAAGAATTTCAATCATTATATATTTTGAAGACATCATGTCTCCATTCATTCATTGGAGTAGATGGATGATTCTCCTACTTGTTTCATTTGTTCCCAAAAAAGAAGATCAAGGCAGGCTTTGTCACCAGTTTTCCCTTTCTATTTTATATAATGACATGCATGATGGAGCAGAATGATATGATATATTTGAATTTGATCTATTACATAAGGGCACCAACATGAAGGTCAACCAAGATAGTGCTTATCCTACAACATATAATTTTACTATTGAAATTGACTATTTTGGTGAAGTCAGAATTCCCCCAGATAAGCTAGATCCATTCATGTGTTTCTCAGCTTTTTCAGCCAGCTTCGAAAAGGAACCATCATGGTTACAATGGTTTCCTGGGTTATGTCTTGACATGTATATTGAAGAATATGAGTATGATTATGATTCTGAATATGACTTTGACCATAGCCCAAAAGGATGGTGACATATATATATATATATATAATATATATATATATATATATATATATATATATAATATATATATATATATATAATATATATATATATATATATATAATATATATATATATATATATATATATATATATATATATATATATATATATATATATATGTTTTAATTTTTATTTATTTATTATTATTCCAAAAAAAGAGCAACTTAGGAAGTACTCATAGTAGGCTGGAGATCTCCTCTACCTACTAGTCTCAAGTCTGACTGTTGCTAAACTTGCTGCATAAATCCTTAATGTTGGGCTGAAGATATAACCTGAGTCTATGTCCACTCACCAAGAAGATAGTACCTTGTTCACCAATGATTTTTATCTCAACTGCCCCATTATCGAAAACTCTAATCACCTAGTAAGGTCCCAGCTAGTATGTGTGGAGCTTCCATTTAAAATTCTTGAACTTTGAGTCATAGAGGAGCACCCAGTTGCGTGGCTCAAACTTATTTTTCCTGATTAACTTATCATGCCATTTACTGTGCTATTGTTGAATCAAAATAGTTTGTTGTACAACATCCCTTCTCATATCATCCAATTCACTTAACTGCAAAAGGCGCTGCTGCTGTGCCTCTGAGAGATCTAATCTTAGCTGGATTATAGTCTTGAAAGTTTTAATCTAGAATTTAATTGGTAACAATACCTATTTCGCATACACCAGCTCATAAGGTGTGTGGCCTGTACTGTTCCTCCAAGTAGTTTTGTATGCCCACAATGCTTCCGGTAGTTTTCTTTCCCAATCCTTTTTATGGATATTCGCTGTTTTTATAAGGATGGACTCAATCACTTTATTTATGGACTCTACTTGGCCATTTTATTGTGGATGGTATATTGTAGATTTTCTATGCCGAATTTTGTATTGATCTACAATTCCTTTCACCAAATTAGAAACAAACTATGGTGCATTGTAAGTAACAATTTCTCGTGGTACACCAACTATAGTAAAAATTCAGTAAATAAGAAATCAACAACAACTTTTTCAGTGGCATGAGGAACAACCTAGATTCTACCCATTTTGTCACAAAATATCTACAAACCAAGTGTTGTAGTGGCTATAACCACCCTCCAAACTTTTTCCTTAGCTTCAATTTGGAGCCTCCCTACTAACCTTTCACAACATCTTGTCTTGCTTCTTCAAGTACACAAGCTTCAATGTTTTTCTTGCACAAAGACAACCTGTCGATCAAAGCTTGATGCATTCCCCTCACAGGCTGTTCATCTAGAATTAGTCCAGCTACAGGCTGAGCAACTCCCCCAAGAAAGTGCGCAATTCTGGAGGTCAACCAACCTTCCCTCAAAAAATTGTGCAATTCTGTTTGGCAGTCTGTTGGGCCCTAGAATTGCGCAATCCTGCTAGTCAGGCTTCACCTAGAAAATTGTGGAATCCTTTTGAGCAGGGCTTCACAACCCAGGAATTGCACAATCCTAGGCAATAGTTAGCTGCTCTGCCCAGAAATTGCACAAATCTCCTGGGCAGCTAGCTCAGATCCCATCCAGAAATGCGCATTTTCTCTTAGCAGTTGAGCAGCCTCATGCATGAGCAGTTGGGTTGACCAATTCCACTCGGGACCAAGGAAACTTGACTTGCATGCATGGCTTGATTTTTCCTGGAATAGAAAAAGGCAACATGCAAAAAACATCCCTTGATTCAAGGAGCTATTTTTAGCAGTTGAAGGTTACATGCAAAGTTTGTTTTAGAAACTTTCCTCCAAGTGTCGTTTTTTCCTAGATTTGTGGCATGCAAGTCATGAGTTCAAACTTATTTATTCGACACAGCAAAGCTCATTATTTCACATCGATCTTGGAACTCTAACATCCCACAACACATCCAGGACTCTTCGACACATCTGACTTAGCTATTCACAGGTAAGTGGTCTCAACCTGTCTTTTTCAACATTTCTGTCGCTTTTTGTGTTTTTGCTTGTGTGAGTACTGTTTTCTTGACTTCTTTGAACACTTTCTATCGTTTACATGCATACTAGCTTGTACTAGCACCGTTTCAATTTTCACTGCTATCTCACTGCTGTCGCATGCATGAAACTATTTTTCACGAACGGTCGCTGATTCGGTGACTCGCTTCACTCACATGCATGTTGTTCTATTTTATGAATATTTCATTCAATGTTTGAATGCATGATCAATCACTTCTTCTTTCACTTAGTGTCATCATGCATTCACTTTCACATTTGCTTTTAGTTGCCTGTTGGTGAGTCTGGCCAGCGTCGGTCTAGACTTTGCCTCACTGAGACAACATTGCGTAATCTGGGGAAGGAAGGCTCTGTATTCCTCTACAGAAATGCACATTTATGCCCAACAACTATCCTCCAAGACTTCTTTGCACATTTATGAGGGAAAATGACTGCTAGCCCAAGAAATTGTGCAACGCGGTCCCTCAGCCTGCAGTCATCGCCATCTGGAATTACGCATTGCACAATTCCAGCAGTCAACAATAAGCCTGGATCACGAAATGTGCAAATCAAGCAACCAATATTGCCTCCCAGACAACCTAGACTACCTTTTGCACAGTTCTAGCAACTAGTCACCCAACATTCCAGAAGAAATTGCGCAGTACTTGCCTATCATTCCCCAGGTATGTGTTATGTCATTCCTCGAATTTGCTTTGGTTTTCACTGACAAATTTCTTACCATGCATGTCGCCTTGTCTCTAGATATTTTAGGTGTTCATCTACCTCTTAGCAATGCATGATCAATGGCTTCCAAAAGAGCAGGATCAAAGGACAATGACGAAAGTGCAATTGGAGTAGTAGTTAAGCAAGTGTCCTCAAGTCTATTGATCTATGAAGATACGAAGATGTTTCTAGATAAGGACATCAAGTTGAAATGGCAAGAGGTCAATGAAGCATTTGCAGGCACTTTTAGGGAAGACCTTGAAGACCACCAAGTGTATGTGAACATTCACAAGTATGGCTTGGACTGGATTGCATGCAGATACCCTGCATTCCCATGAGCGGACATGATACAATGAATCGTCTCGCACACTGATCTCGAGACAATGACTTGAGCAGTGTCAGCAAGATGAAGCTTGCAACCTTCTGGGCACAGGATTATGATGAGATGTATCAGATGTCGGAGGCTGTGACTATCATGGAGACTCCTTTCAACGTACCCAACAACAGTGCCAACTGGAAAGACATTCTTAAGAACTGTGTAAAGGATCCGACTAGATTCAGGATGACACCCAACCATATCTACAAGACGAAGATAGTGCGGAAGGCATCATATTTGCATGTCAATTGTATGGCCAAGAATGCGTGGAAACCTTCCCACAGAGTTGGGTGATCACACTAGACCAATTGGAAAAAGAGGGTAAACCATGTAACTGGTCTGGCATGTTGGCTCACCAGTTGAAGGAATAGGCAACGAAGTCTCGATAGTCACCCGAAGGTATACAAGTAGAAACATACATGTTTGCCTACATATTAAATGCAATCTGTGCTCAACAGGAGTTCCCAGGCTTGGAGCGGGCATGGTCACCAGCAGAGACTGCTGTCAACACATATTGTAAGTTGTTGTCTGAATGCAGCTTCAGAGGAGTTATCACATGACTATCTGATCATTTTGTCACCCCAGTTTACAAGATGATATTCGAAATGGATCCACCCTGCATGTGGAGGGCAATAATGGAGGCACTGATAGACATTGTTGATTGGTATGCCTCACTGTCCGATGCCTTCATATGAATGTTCAGCGCGGAGAAGCCTCCGCATGTTCTTCTAAATTTTTCCTTGGACATACTCGTCATGCAAGAAGTAGCATATCACATCTCGGCAGGATTGATAGCTAGACTGCATTGGAAGAAGAAAGCACCTTGGACCGCTCTTCCGTTGCGGATTCGGTTTATATGAGAGATGGAGTTTCAAGCAAGCAGATGTCGAAGCAAAAAAAAAGAAGCAGTATTAATTCGCCCTTCGAAGTTACAATCTGTATGACCCACATTGTATTGTGAAAGATCACTACATGAGAGGACAGTTCAAATGGATCCACGAGGCATTTCATTAGGTCGAGGAGGACCCATGGAGATATTGCTACAGTTTCTCCAAACCCAATGAATAGGTTGGCTTCGCTGTGGAGTGGTTAGTGAAGCAGCATCTTTGAGAGCACTAGTACTAATAGTAGCAACCGAGGTAAGCATACCAGTGTTCGACAAGGGCAAGAGGAAGATTTTCAATCGCATGGAGGAAGACCAAAGCTGCAAGTTTTGAGCAGATCCATTCGTAGAGAAAGCATCTATGGCTATAGAGGTAACAACGCAACAAGAAAATCATGCGAAGGCAGAGGGAGAAGAGAAGAATGGAGGAAATAGAGAAGGAGTTGCATGAGCTGAAGGAGAAATGCCAGAAGGAACAAGAGCTTTGCAAATAGGAGTGGGAAGTGCAAAAGCAGCAGGTACAATAGGGGGCACAACTTGTGCAAACAGATGAAACAACACCTGTAAAAGTAGTGGATTCATCAGAATAGCTGACATTAGGATGACAGGGTGAACCATCGCAGGAGTAGGACTTCGCTTGTGAGATAGAGCAAGCACTTCAACAGTTGGATACAGATATGGAGCAACAGGAATTGGAACAGGACACCGACCTCATGCGTCGTCAACAAGAGGTTGACTCACTTGCTTCACCACATCCAAATGACGAGCAAGTCTCAAGTGACCAAGGAGGCACTGAGATCCTTGGAGATCAACTGAAAGGAGAGATGCACAACATCTCATTCGATGATTCTCAACATAGAGTTGTGTAGTATCGCAGAGTGTCGACCCCGGATGATCATACATCTCCTGCGCAAGTTGAGGAAGGAGTGATTGTGTCTGATGTGTGTAAACATCTAGTAGCCTTGGTTGTGCAACCAGAGTGTATGTTGAATCCACTAGCTCAAGTGTTCCCTTTCTGATAGCTAAGAATGATTGAATGGCTAAGGAACTATAGACGACCAAGAAAGGAGGAGAGTTGGTGACAACGTCCACCCAAGCTGAATTGAAGAAGGCAATACTAGATGATGTATTGTCCCTTGAAACAGTTATGCAAGCATTGTACTCCAAGTTTGGCACCGTGCATAAGGCAGTCATCCATCCCAACGGATGGCAGGAATGATGTGCTATAAGAGCACGTATCTTGACGAACTTGCATGCTGCTATTGATTACATGCAAACATGGATGATGAGATACAAGGGAGCCCCACTGTACTTGCCTAAGATGATGAAGGCCAATGCGGTTGAGCTGAAGGAATGTATCCGGAGTCAGATCCAGAACTATGAAGATATACCACAACTCATCACTAGTATACAAGATTCTGATGCATGTGTATTCAAGAGTATGGATGTTGTGGTGTGTGCACATGCGATCCCATCTATTGGGACTCTTGCCCAGGCGAAGAGAAAGGCACAAGTCAGAATAGAGCTTGAATAGAGCTTGGAGAGAGCTTGGAAAGTATTGTAATGAGCCTTGGCTTCTCCACTGCGTAGAGCTAGTACATATCTTTGGAGGAGCAGGCGGTTGTGGCTGTAACATTCCACTATTGGAATTAGTGGTTGGACATGGATGTATTGTATGTCTGGAACTTACACTTCTTAATATAACAAGAGCCAACACATTTCATGCATATGTTGTATTGTATTCTATGCTATCTGGTTTACTCTAAATGATATATGTATCTGTTTACTTACATATGCATGTATAGCTATCTGTGTATGTATGTATGAGTCTTTCCGAAATGTGCTTTTGGTTTAACCATCACTTTGGATTGCTAGCTAACTTTCCTTCCATGTTGTGATGCATCTTTGCTCTTGTGTTTCTTTCTTAATTGCATGCTATCATATGTTTCCAAGGGGTGTAATCATCTCAACCCCCGTGTGTTAGAAACTCTCATGCACCTTCCTTGACTCACTACAGCGGTCACACCCTTGCTACCAACAGAGTTATATTACTTTCCTTTGTGTGAAATCACAGTCAAGAATTAGCATACAACCCACTGCTGGGACTCCTACACCAAACGGTCTGAGGTCTAATTAGGACTTCTTACCAGGGATATCCCCTGACATGTTGGTGGGTCCAGCACTGTCAACACCAATATATGTATTTTGTTTAAAGATATTGAGGCTATAGGTCCCACAAAGTCAATGGTCCATTTCCAAAGGGCTCTAACATGACCTATGGGAACAAAGGCATCTCATCGACTTGACCAGGTTGGCCCATCCACTAACAACTATCACAATGCCTAACATACTGTTTGGCATCCTTGAATAAAAAGGCCAAAACTAGCCATTGTAGAGGATTTTATATGTTGTCCTTTTGTCTGCGAAATGGCCTCCACAAGGCTCATCATGGGAGAATTTTAAAATGTCAAACACATCTTCCTCTCTTACACATTTATGAATAATAAGATCAGGTCCTGTGTAAAAGAGCTCTCCTTGAATCCAGAAGTACGAAGCACTATTCTGAATGATCCTTCACTTCTCCCTAGCATATAGGTGTGGTGATGTTTTTCTTGTGGCAAGATAGTTTGTTTTATGAGAAAACCAAGGGGAGTTTATTGAAACAACAAAAATGTGCTCATCGAGAAATGAATTATCTACAAGAATTGATTGACTAGGATTGTTCAATCTAGAAAGATAATTAACTACCACATTTGACTTTCCTGGCCTATCAATTATAGTTACATTGAATTCATGTAGTAAAATAAATCTAGTTATCCTAACACTAGTTAAAGGTTTTTTCATCAAATATTTTATTGTAGAGTGATCTGTGTGTATAAATACTTATTATCCTATAATATAATGTCTAAATGAAATTTTGGAACTTGGTCAACAACAGAGCAGCCCCAATTCTTCCATAAGTCGATTTTCAAGACTTATGCAAGGGGTTTCGATGCCAGGACCAGGGTTTACTGGTTTAGATTAATAGTTCAAGGTCTAGGCTGGGGGTCTCCATGGGGAGCAAGCCTGGGTCTATGTGCGCACATGGGGTCTCTTTGCAACTGCAGTGAGGCGTGGTAAACCAACTGCCTTTTCAACTAGCGGTTGGCTTTTGTTTCTTTGTTTTTTTGCTCCGGTTATTGTTTATTGTTAACGGTTGGTGCAAACATCAAAATGCTGTCTTAGGGTATCTGTGGTTCCCATGGAGGTCTTGGCAGAGTAACGAAGGAGGTGTAGGGTTTCAAAGTAGGGTTAAGGGTTTTGACCCAATTTTCTTGGAACCTCCCAAGACCCAACACCATTTCTTTGCAGTTTTAATGTGTGTTAATGGCTGGAGGAGGAATTAACTGATTATTCCTCGAATAGTTTAACTCCTTTAGACATCTAGGTGGAAGCCTAACCCATGTCGAAAGCTAGGAAAGAACCAGAGTTGTCACCATTACCAAAAGGGCAGGTGAATACTATAGAGTTAGTGGTGGATGACATGGAGGAGTCTTTGCAAGGTTTGGGCCTTTTTTCAACCAGCTGAGGTAGTGTCTGAAGGGGTTGTTCACTTGGGAGGGGGCACGAGTTCTCCTTTTATTTCTATCCCGTCACCATTGGGCCTTCAAAATTGGACAACCCAGACCCAGCGCGTGAGGATTTTTTGTGTAGCGTGGGCATTTCGTTGGATGGTTCATGTTTTTTGGGGCATGACATAAACGAAGTAGCGAACATTCCCATCAGTGGTCAAGAGTTTTTCACAGAGGGCTTTCTAAGTTTAGCTTCTTTAAGGAATCCTTAGCCTTCCAATTTCTTTGATGGCATAAAAAGAAGGGAACTTGAGGGGGAAGAGAATTGTGCCTCAGACTCGGTTGAAAATGCACAGGGGGCCGAACTGCAGAGATGTGCAACCCAAGCTTCAAGTGCTAAGGTTGACAAGAAATCAAAATTATCGAAATCTAGATAGAGGGGTTGTTTTCTGGTCTTTGGGGAAGTTATAGGTATGGACAAAGCAACTTTGGCAGAAAGCATAGTGCTAGTGGGCAGGGTTCATGGTAGGAATTACTCGCCGAGGTGTTTGAAAAAATGGACTGTGGAGGTGTGGGGTAATGTGATGGAGCAACTTCCTACGGTCTTAACCATGTCCAGGGGTTTGTTTGCTCTTATTTTTCCAGAGGTAGAACAGGTGAATTGGGTCTTGACACATTATTGGCGTTTAGAAATGACGCTTGTCTTGCTAAAGCGTTGGTCGCCTCTCTTTGATCTGTAAAAGGAAAATTTGGGGGGCTGGGCCGATTTGAGTTTGTCTTCCGAGGATTCCACTTTAGTTCTAGGGAGAAGACATTTTCAGATGTTTATGGAATGATTTGGGGATTTACTTAGACCATGATAGAACTTATCAGGACTCTCGTTGCTTGGAAATGGCTAGAATTCTTGTCCATTTGGATATTGATGCAGGAAAAACCGCCTAAAGGCAATTTCCCTGATTTTCATAATAACCTTACGTGAACCTGTGGGTTATGGCCCACCTATACAAATCAGAAGCATTTACATTGGTGGATTTTATCTAAAACTTGACCAATCACCAAACAACATAATTAACACAGAACTCGCCAATGAACATCGGTCCACCTGAATGCACAAGATTTGACATTAAATAAAATAAACCCACGTCCATAAAATTCTCGAGTCTGCTTTTGAATTTAAACTTCAATCAATTTATGGCCCAATATCTATTGGATATATGCGGTCATCAAATCTACAGCTTGCGGGACCTCAATTTTCACATGGGTTAAAAACAGGCCTAACCCTCGCCGTTGATTGTGACCTAAAAGGTTGAAATTGAGATCGATGACTAGGAGTGAGTGCGGGTCTCCAACCAGGATAAAAAATTACCATGCTCTCCTACTCCTGCTGCGGTTGCTGAACACCGTCAATCTAACAGTTCTGTCGATCCAGATCTATTCTTCTGCCATTAATATCTATCGATCTAAATGATCTGACGACTCCCTCTACGCTTGTTCACTTATGATGGAATCTACGTCAAACACATCTACTTTATTCATGGGGAATATACCAGCCCAAATCAGATCAATTATGAATCCAGTTTTGTCATTATACTTCTGGTCAATTCGTATATATGACTTCCTCTTGGTTTCAAACAGAGAATTACCATGTTGATTTCATTCTTGGAATGGTCGAATTCAGGTGTTACTGCATATCTTCTTTCCTAATTCAACTGTGAGTTGTCTCTGAAAAAATGCATGGATTCTATTCTAGTTTGAATTTCACCAATTACGTGTTGTGTGAAACAGAGTTCTTGGCTCAATCAGATCCAAATATTTGATCATCTCGATCCAAAGATCACTATAACAAATGGATTCAATGACTTAATGTACACATAACTACTTTAACTTTGATCAGATCATCATGATGATCACAATCGCTCTCTCTCATTCCACTAGATTCCTGTACGGAGATCTCAGCTAATGATTCACACTAAACTTCACTCAGACACAGATTCATTTACCAACCGTACCCAATCAGAGAACTGACATGTCATACTTACATGACAGTTTATTTGATTGTCGAACTCCTAACTTGATTTCACCTTCTTACTCTACATAAAACAAAGTTCTCCTTCATGGATGTGACTCGATCTTTGTGGACATACAAGATACCTCCTTCAATGCTGTAAATAAATTACCTATATGCACTCAAAATTCTTGAAACACTTTACACTGCTCCAATCACTAAGATATCTCCTAATAGTTGGTCAAATTTCATGACCTATGCAAATACCTTTTGCGTTGATAACTTCAGCTCGGCATCATAGGCTTCTTCAATGCATATTTTCAAATCTTAAAGATTCGAATTATTACAATGGTCTTTTAAAACGACAAAATTGCTTCAACATAGAACATTAAAGGATCTAATCTCTTATCCAAGACTTCAACATGAATTCAATCAATCAACAATCATCGAAGATGAAATAACCAAATGCAAACTTTCTTTCATTAATCAAACTATATATATAAAATGCTTGGCCCGATTTCTACATTTGAAATGACCCTCACACATTTCCTCACACCAATCTCTATCTTTTTCTCTATCGCTACTTCTCCCTATCCTCTCTATCCTCATACACAAGCTTACATTTATAGAAATAATTACATAGTTATAGATTATTCTACATCCATGATTTTCTCTATAGATCACTCAACTAAATCCCTAAAATATCTTATCCCTCTTTTGAATCAACTAATTTCTATTCAAGGAGCTCATAATCGCTAACATATCTATACAACCCAACTCCTCTCATATTCTCAGTTATAAGAGAATATTTACAATAAACCACACACTCAGATTTTTCTCTAAAAATGTACATAATTTATAAAATAATTAAGAAAAACATCACCCCCTAAATCAACCAAATAAACAATAACATTTGAGCAGGATGCTTCTGCATCAGACTCCCCATGTAGAAAAGTTTCCATAGACTCCTGTTTATGAGGCTTGTTACTTTTCTGTAATAATGCGATAGCCAAAAGTCTCAGTGACTTGCTACCTCTAGGATTTCAAACTCTGTTTTGCCACCGGTCCTTTAAAGTATCAACTCCATTCTATAATTTTGCACAGAATTCCCATAATAGTATTTTCAGAGAATTATTGAACATGATTCTCGATTTTCCATGCCACACCATATTTACCTCTGGAAATATAGAATTGTGAACCGCAAGTGGAAACTCAAATACCCACTTTTCCAGTCTCTGAATTTTGAATGGCTTTCGAACTGGCTCTACATCAGCACTTATAGTTTTATCAGCTAACTCGGTAGTGCTGAAACTAATAAGAGCTAAATCTGAAAGCTCACGATCACCAACATCACTCACTCTATCAACCGGATTCCATTGGTTTTTATAACAATTACTTCCGCCAATTCTTGGGAGTAATTCCTCTTTGTCAATTACATCAATATGATTGATGTTTTCTGTAGTGTCTTCTCCTCCTTCTGTTGCAATTTCTCTGGTCTTATCTTCTTCGGCCTCTAGCTCTTTGTCTGCTGCTTCCTTCTCCAATTGTGCTGGACACTCAACTTTTTGTAATGAAGAATAATCAGAACTTCTTCTTGATCACAACTATAGTCATTGACTGTCCCTATAGTAACAAATTTCTCATTTGATATTGCACTTGCATTCATCAACAAATTATTAGTTTTAAAAATACAAGACCTTTTGCCCTCTTTTGATGCTTCAAGCACCAATCTCCCATCATAGATATTTTGGATTTCAGAAGATCCTCTTTGCTATGACTCCATTCCTTTGAGTCTCTCTTTTTCTAACAAATCAATATGAATTTGTTCAAGTTCTCTGAACTTGCTTATCAACTTGCCATTCCACTTCTATTGCAATAGCTTCCACTTGATCTGTTTCTTCATTCTCCATCTGTATCTTTGGTCTTCATTTGTCTTTCTTTATTGCCACTCCATTAATATATCTACTTCTTCTCTCATTACTACCGGACTAATATCACGTTCTTCATTCTGCTGCCAATTACTATACTCCCGCAATCTAAGTCCTTCCTCACAATTTACTCTCATGTTGCTGATCATCTCTTTCAAATTGTTGGTTTCTTCCATCTTTGTCTTGCTGGATTAATACTTTTGTTTCCTTCATGTCTCTAAGGACATAACTTTCTTGCTGCTCTTGATATTTCATCTTATCTTTAAATATTCTCTACTCAATTTCTCTGATTTCACCATCATATTTATTAATGATGTCTTCCGTACCTACAACCACATTATTAATTGAAGAGTTAAAACATTCACTTAACTCTATAAATGTTAGAGACATTTCATCCTTATCATGCATGGTAACCACAATCTCTTCTTTATCAGGTTCTGAAAGCTTCATTTCCCCTTTAGGTTCCTTGAGAAATCTTTCCAAGAACTCTATTTCCATGTGAAATCTTTCCAGCATTTCATCACAACCTTCATTTTCACCTTCATTCTTTTTCTGGAAATCCTCCTAAGTTATCCTATTTTCTGTACCATCACATTGCAAAATTATTTCATTAATTTCATTAAACAAATTCATTTGTTTACCTCCTTGGAATACCACTACGAAATTTTCATTATGCTTCTAGTTCATAACAACTTCAACTGTCTGTCTTACACCAAACATAAATTCATCTATGAATTCTTTCTGCTGCAATAAATCAACACCTTCCTCCTCTAAAAGGCATTCTCCATCATACTTCACCTCAAGAGCTTTATTCATCTTTGCGATCGTTTTACCAGACTGTCCATCATCTTCTGCACATCCTGCGAACACACACAAACTATGAGATTTAAAAACACAAGGCTTCATAGCCTCATCTGCTTCCCTTGTCAACATATCTTCGAATTGTTCTAAACTATTCCAATAGTCCATGAGATCTTCAACTGATCTCCCATTATCCTCTTCACCCAAAATTTCACCCTGTTCTGGTCCACAAATGGAAACTTCCATTTCTGACTCTGCTTCTCTGAGGTTTTCCATCAACTGCTTCACTTGTCTTTGTCGTAGCCTTCTCTGTAGCTTAGGCCACTTTGCTGCTTTTTTCTTCAAGACCCAATGTTGTCTTTGGTATTCCCCTAGTAACATTTTTAACACATCGAGTTCTTCTCTTATCTTAGCCATATCCTTGTCAAGCTCCACTTGATTCATCCATTTCTTGTGGATTGTTTTAGCACCCTTTTCCTTCATCTTGTAGCCTTCTTCTGAACCTTCCATATGAATTTCCATAGCCATCTTCTCTTTTGTGTGAGCTTCTAAACCTGCAACCAATCAACTTCCTTCTAAGTTGATCTTCTCACCAAGCTTCTCCTCTGCCTGGTTTCCAAGTCCTCTTTTCCTTAGAACTTGCACTGAGAAATATTACTCTCTCTCTGGTTGCTACACTCACTTCTCTTAAGGACTCCTCTGTCCTTGTCTATTCCAAGCCTCAATGGAATGAGGCTCTACTACAATCTCTAAGAACTTTGAAAAGTTCTTCCTATAGTCTTACTGCTATATTCTTGTGCCAAACTTTTCCATTCATTCAACTGCTGTGAGCTTTCATACCTTTGTAATCATAAATCTCCATAAGCAAGGACATCTTTTCTCTAATACCACTTTGATGTAGGAAAAACTACCTAAAGGAAATTTCCCTGATTTTCATAATAACCTTACGTGAACTTATGGGTTATGGCCCACCTATACAAATCAAAAACGTTTACATTGGTGGATTTTATCTAAAACCCGACCAATCACCAAACAATGGAATAACACAAAACCCGCCAATGAACGCCGGTCCCACCTGAATGCACAAGACCAGACCTTAAATAAAATAAACCCACGTCCATAAACTTCTCAGGTCCGCTTTTGAATTTAAACTTCGATCACTCTATGGCCTGATATCCGTTGGATATATGCAGTCATCAAATCTACGACTTGCGAGACCTCAATTTGCACGAGTTAAAAACAGGCCTAACCCCCACCATTGACTATGACCTAAAAGTTTTAAATTGAGATCGACGACTAGGAGTGAGTGCAGGTCTCCAACCACGATCAATAATTTCCGGCTCTTCTACCCCCGCCACAGTTGTTGAACACCATCAATCTAACAGATCTGTTGATTTGACGATCCATATTTATTCTTCCGCCATTAATATCCATCGATCTAAATGATCTGACGGCTCCCTCTGTGCTTGTTCATTTATGATGGAATCTATGTCAAACACATCTCCTTTATTCGTGGGGAATATACCAGCCTAAATCAGATCAATTATGAATCCAGTTTCATCATTATACTTCTGGTCAATTCGTATATATGACTTCCTCTTGGTTTCGAATAGAGAATTACCATGTTGATTTCATTCCTGGAATGGTTGAATTTAGGTGTTACCGTAGATCTTCTTTCCTAATTCAACTATGAGTTGTCTCTGGAAAAAATGCACAGATTCCATTCTAGTTTGAATTTCACCAATTACGTATTGTGTGAAACAGAGTTCCTGGCTCAATCAGATCCAAATCTTTGATCATCTTGACCCAAAGATCACTACAACAAATGGATTCAATGACTTAATATACACATAACTACTTTAACTTTGATCAGATCATCATGATGATCACGATAGCTCTCTCTCGTTCCACTGGATTCCTGTATGGAGCTCTTGGCTAATGATTCACACTAAACTTCACTTAGACACAGATTCATCTACCAACCTTACCCAATCAGAGAATTGACGTGTCATACATACATGATAGTTTATTTGATTGCCAAACTCCTAACTTGATTTCACCTTCTTACTCTGCATAAAACAAAGTTCTCCTTCATGGATGTGACTCGATCTTCGTGGACATACAAGATACCTCCTTCAACGCTATAAAGAAATTACCCGTACGCACTCGAAATTCTTGAAACACTTTACACTGCTCCAATCACTAAGAGATCTCCTAATAGTTCGTCAAATTTTATGACCTCTACAAATACCTTATGCATTGATAACTTCAGCTTGACATCACAGGCTTCTTCAATGCATATTTTCAAATCTTAAAGATTCGACTTATTACAATGGTCTTTTAAAACAATAGAATTGATTCAACACAGAACATTAAAGGATCTAATCTCTTATCCAAGACTTCAATAGGAATTCAATCAATCAACAATCATTGAAGATGAAATAACCTAATGAAAACTTTCTTTCATTAATCAAACTATATATATAAAATGCTTGGCACGATTTATACATTTGAAATGACCCTCACACATTTCCTCACACCAAACTCTATATTTTTCTCTATCGCTACTTCCCCTATCCTCTCTATCCTCATACACAAGCTTACATTTATAGAAATAATTACATAGTTATAGATTATTCTACATCCATGATTTTCTCTATAGATCACTCAACTAAATCCCTAAAATATCTTATCCCTCTTTTGACTCAACTAATTTATATTCAAGGAGCTCATAATCCCTAACATATCTATGCAACCCAACTCCTCTCATATTCTCAATTATAAGAGAATATTTACAATAAACCACACACTCAGATTTTTCTACTGGTGGAGATGGTGCAAGATTTGGGACTTAATGGCGAGGCACAACCCGGGATAGACACCTGGACCTCTTCTGCTCCGATCACTAGAGTGCGCTCTAGAGATTTGGCAATGTTTTTTGGTATTCCTTCTCCTCCCCACATTCTGTTTACAAACAATTTTCTGTTATCTATTTCTTCATCATCTGTTTGTATGGCGGGTCTAGTTTCTGAGGTTGGAAAACTTAGCCCCGTTATCTGTCCTGTGGCTTCTCCTCCTTCGCCCTCCCTCTGTACCTCGTCTACCTGTGAACAGGATGTTCACTCTCTGGATTCCAAGGGAATCACAACCTCTGATGCCCCTCACTAGTATAACTTGCATTCATTACCTCCCTCCCTACCCTCTTTTAGCCTAGATTAGGACCCTCACCCATACTTACCTCCAAAGGCCCCTTGGGGTAGAGAATCACACCTGTCTAATGCTATCAAAAGGGCTAGCATTGAAGTGGCTTCTAGTATTCAGACTCCCATAGATCAGGTCCTTAGAGACAAGGGGAACCCTGCAAAGGCTGCCCCATGAAGTCCCTATCCTTTAATTGTAGGGGTTTGGCTAGCCTGGATAAAAAATTGGTGCTTTATATATTGTGTTTGTCAGAAAGATTGGGTGTCCTCCTACTGCAAGAAACCCTTGGCGACGGATACCTTATCAACAAATTCCTAAAAAATTTCTTGCCGGATTGGGTTATCTTTTATCTAGATGTTAGAAGGAGATTAGGGGGTTGTTCACTGGGATTCAACATGAGAATGATAAAGGTAGCAAATGATTGGGGTGGGGAAGGTTTTTTGGAGGTGAACATCTCCTCCTCTACTCTTAATATCCCCCTGAGGATCATAAACATCTATGGGCCCTGCCAGAATAGGGATATTTATTGGGAGAACCTGCTCTAGGTAGATTTTATGCAAGATGAGTATCTAATTATTGGTGGTGATCTCAGTTTCTCTTTCGGGCTAGCGGAATATCGGGGGCATAGATCCCATATGAACAGTTTAAAAGGTTTCTTTGAGGGTTTATTGGATGACCATAACCTGATAAACATTGACATGTATCGAATCTTACTGACATGGAGGAATCACAGAATGGGGGTGGATGCTTTAGCTAGAAGGTTGGATCGTTTCCTAATCAAGGCTCCACTACTGAACTATCTAGACCGCATTCAGCAATGGGTGGGTTCAGGGGGCTACTTTGAACATTCACTGATTTTCCTAGAAATTGAGGATTATAATTACAAACCTAGCTCACCTTTCAAATTTAATGCATCTTGGCTAGATGAGGTAGATTTCCTTAATATCATCAGAGAAAATTAGATTCACTACAATATGGGTTCTGGTCCCTTGCTAACGGTGGTCATTGCAAGCAACCTAGCCTGCACAAAAGAGAAAACAATAAGATGGGCTAAGTCCAAGCAGAAAAGGGATGAAGAGGAATTAAAAAGAATTGAAGGGGATCTAAAACAACTCGAGTCTTCAGGGCTGACCAGTTATGCATCCCTAGAAGCAAAAGACTAATTAATTAAATTGGAGAGAGAGAAGATTAGTTTGTTGCATTAAGAAGGAGGAAAACTGGTGGCTAAAAAGCAGAGTGCTATGGTTAAAGGCGGGTGATGAGAACATAATTTATTTATT
>APFE030488087.1:25326-48083 GCA_000404065.3 Pinus taeda
TATTAATATGATCTGGGAGCTGAAGGATCATATGGATAGGGATCCCAACTCTTTCTTTCAGCTTGCTGACATGGGAATTCAGAATTTCTCTAACATCTACAAGGATTCGAAGGGGTCCTCCATTACTAAAATTTTTTGGGTAGCGGCAGTCATGACTAGGTTTGTTGAAGATGAAGATGAGGAGGCTTTAACCCAGCCGGTTTCGATGGGGGAATTGGAAGTGCCTTTGAAATGATTCAACAAAGACAAAAACCCGGGGTCGGATGGTTGGCCCATGGAATTCTACATTTTCTTTTTTGACCTCATTGGACAAGACCTTTTACTGGCCATAAAGGAGTGCCAGATATCAGGTAGGATGTCTGAAGGTTTTAGCTTGAATTTATTGGCCCTCATCCCAAATGTGGACAAACCCCTTACCTTTGATGATTTTAGTCCCATTTCCCTTTGCAATTGTGTCTACAAGATCATCTCTAAAATCACAGGCCTTTATATTAAGCCCTTTCTCTCCAGGATGATTTCTAAGGAACAATTTTCCTTTCTTAGTCGCCGCTATATCCATGAAGCGATAGGTACTACTCAAGAAGGACTTCACTTGATCAAATCCCTTTCCAAAAAGGCTGTTGTCCTCAAGATTTACCTCTCCAAAGCCCTTGATCATGTGAATCGGTCCTACATTCAACTCATTCTTACTCATGTTGGTTCCCTCATCCCTTTATCAATTGGATTATGTGCTTCTTCACCTCAGTCTCTTTTAGTGTCCTCATTAATGGGGTGGCCTCAGGGTTCTTCCATGCTAAAAGAGGGCTAAGGAAGGGCTGCCCTCTTTCCCCTTTGCTGATTCTTCTAATAATGGAAGGTTTAAGTAGGTTATTAAAAAAATGCTTTCTCAGTTGGAGAACTACGAGGGGTATCAATCACTAACAAGATTCTCCTTTCACATATTCTATTTGTTGATGATGTACTTATTTTCTTAAACAGATCGTTCTGTGACTCCTCTTGTTTCAAGTCCATCCTATCTCTGTTTTGTAAAGCGATAGGTATGGAGCCAAATTATGACATATCAAATATGATTTTCAATTCATGCCTACAAAATGAACAAAAATTTGCTACCAATCATTTTGCTTTCGTTAGGCAGGAGCTGGATTCTGGTCTCAAGTACTTAGGTTTCAGGCTGAAGTCGAATTGATACCGCCTTGCTGACCAGTTGTGGTTGTTAGCAAAAATTGAAAGTCGTATCAACATCTAACAACAAAGATGGCTCTCTTGAGCGGGTAGGCTCACTCTGATTAAATCTGTCCTGGAGGCTATCCCAGTATATTGGATGTCCCTTGGTTGGATTCCAAAAGGAATTCTCCGCAGGATTTAGCAAATCTGTTGCAGATTTCTTTGGCGGGGTCAAAATTTGGGGTGCACCTTTACTTGGGTCAGCTAGGACAAAATCGCAAAGCCTAAAAAGTGGGGTGGGTGGGGACTGAAGGAACCCCAGTATTTTACAAAAGATCTAGGGGCAAAGATGGGGTGGAAAATTATAACCTCTGACAGCCTCTGAAAGGAGGTGGTTTACAACAAGTGTATCTACCCCCTATCTATTACCGAATGGATAAGAAGCCCCCATCAAAACACTACTGGTGCCTCGATCATTTGGAAAGCCATTTCACACTCATTTAGCATTATCAAGGATGGTTTGGCCTAGAAAATTGGCGATGGTGCTCAGGTTAGAATCAACTTAGATGCTTGGGCTAGTAGTGGGAATGCGCACATCCTTCCAAGAGAAATGTGAAAAGTCTTGTTGCAGGCAGGTTTTACTTGGTTAGCACACATTGCAATGGTGGGGAAGCCTACTTGGCCGAGGTTGCAATGGTTGGATCTCGAGTACCTGAGAATAGAGGAAAGATGGGGCAGAGTTTGGTTCTGTTTTGTGGGTGCATTGGAGGAAGCCAACATCTTGATATCTGATAAGGCCGATGAACTCATTTGGGCCAAGGCCCCAAATGGTAAGTACATCCCTAAAGATGGATTTGCTACAATCATGGAGGCTCGGGTCCTGGGCAAGGGTAGCTAGTGGTGGCATCATTTATGGAAATTGAAGCCCCCCCACAAGTCTTCTCTATTCATGTGGTGCATCCTCACTGATAAAGTTCTTACTGAAGAAAATTTTAGCAAATGTATGATGCAGGGCCCCTCCCATTACTGCATGTGTAAAGCTAATACTGAGGATACATAACACCTCTTTGGCTGTTTTGGAACCACTTAATTTTTTTGGTTTCGCCAATTCATTGGGATGTCTCATTCAATCACATGCTGGCTATTTACAATATGATTCATGAGGATCTGTTTCAACAAAATATCAGAGTCATCAACCCCGAACTCATAGACAAAAGCTTGCCTTAGGCTTATTTCAAAGGCTCGATGCAAGAAGATGGCTATGGTGGGGGAGAAAACCTTCGTTTGGATGACTCTGTATGCTTCAAAATAAGTGGGATCAGGTTGAGGCACAAACAAGTATGCAAAATTAAACAACCTTAGATACCTCCTCCTTTCCACCAGGGAACAAAATTTCCACAGGTTACAGATCTTCGGGGACTCTCAGCTTATCATTAATTGGATTAATGGGGTCTATATCTGTCACTTGCACACACTCAATGATTTTCTAGAGGATGCTTTATCTTTAAAATCACAGTTTGAGTTTTTTTGTCTGCTCTCATATATACATGGAAAGGAATGAAGTCGTTGATCTTCTTTCCAAAGAGTCCACGCAGTTGATTAGAGGACACTGGTTGATCCATGAGTACAGGGCATGGGATTTCTTCTAGATCTACTACTGACTATTCATTAAAGGTGAGGAAAACCTCTCGGAGTGATCTTCTGAATCATTTCTTTTTTGTTTTTTGCAGTTACTAGTTTTTTGAGCTAGACTATTTTTTAATTTTTAGACTTATGGCTTCTGCAGCCATTGTTATTTTGTCTTATCAGGTTGTTTATGTAAATATTGTTTATGATCTTGGACTTATACTGCTCAATAGAGAAAGCATCTCAACTTGTTGGTTCACAACATGTAATTTTCTTAAACTTATTTAATGAAAATTACATTTTTTTCCCGGGAGAAAAATAATGTCTAAACTTATTGATAGAGAAAACCATAGCTAGGAATTCTTTCTCTATCACTGTAAAATTAAGCTCAATAGGTGGTAAGTTTTTACTAATAAAATATATGGCATATGATTTTTGATTTTCCTCTTGTCCCAATGTTGTACTAATAGCAGTATCCGAGGCATCTAAGGAGATATGGAATGGAAGGGACCAGTTAGGTCCCCTCAGGTCTGATGCTTATACTAATCTCTCCTTCAAATTCTCAAAAGCTTGTTGGAAATATTTGATCTAAGAGAAATCACTATCCTTAGCCAATAGTCGAAAAAGAGGGGCAACTATCTTAGAAAATATTCCAATGAATCTTCAGTAGTAAACCACATACCCCAGGAACCCTCTCAATTCCCATGTTTTTGGTACAGGAAGGTGTATGATGAAATCTATCTTCCCTGGATCTACCTGGATACCCTTATCATAAATAATATTTCCAAGGACCACCCCTTCTATGTACATCAATCTACATTTTTTTCACTCAAAGAAAGGCAAGCCTCTTGGCATCTAACTAGCACTTTCTTTAAATTCTGAAGGGCTTCCTGAAAAGAATTACCAAATACTGAAAATCATCCATATAGATCTCTACACACTTGAGATCAACAAAAATAACTAAGACTTCCCTTTGAAAAGTAGCAGGAGCATTGAAAAGTCCAAAGGGAAGCACTCGGTAAGCAAATGTTCCCCAGGGACAAGTAAAGGTAGTCTTGTCCCGATCCTTGGGTGCGATATTTATCTGGTTGTAACAACTCAAGCCATCCAAGAATGAGAAGAAATTTTTAACTGCAAGGGTATCTAATACTTAATCGATGAAGGGAAGGGGAAAGTAATCCTTTAGAGTGGCTTTGTTTATCTCTTTATAATCAATGGAAATTTTCCATCTCCCATGTTTATTCGAGACTACTAGCAATGGAGAGACCCATTGGCTATCAGATATATGATAGATAAAATTGACATCTAAGAGTTTTTGAAGTTCCTTTTTAACAAGATCTTAAAGTGTAGGGTTCATTCACCTTTGGGGTTTTTAGACAAGCTTGGCACCCTCTTGAATATCAATATGATGGGTACAAGTTTCAAGAGGGATGCCTCTCATGTCCTCGTAACTCCATGCAAATGCATCAAGATGGTATTGCAAAAATATCACAAGATGCTCTTACTGGGATGGGTCCATGTTTGTGCTAATATATAAATATTTACCAGGACTTACCTCAACAAGAGTGGTGTCAGGCTTGCGAATCTATGTGGTGGATTAGAAGCTCTGTAAAGATGATGAGGATTGTGGATCACAGTTTTCCTAAAAACTTGGGCTAAAGATTTGATGAAGCTGTCTAAAGTCCTACATAGTGTCTAGGTTACAAAGAAAATTCCAGATCACACTCTCCTCAGTATACTCAGTATATTGATGGATCATGGAAAATGACCGAGTCTCCTCATCACTACTGTCATAATCCAACCACAAGGTGTCACGAAGTCCTAGATAGATCTAGCAGGTGGGTACAAGGTGACCTTCTTCCTAGAATCCATATGGGAAATATACATGTCACCAGAGTGACAACCTATATAGGCATCAACTATAGAAAGTTATAGTCGTTCGAAAATCAGAGGGTATGCCCCAATAGGTTTCTTTGGTTGTAAATTAATAAAATCTTCAAGGTACTTCAAGGAGTCAATTGAGACAATCACATCATCTAACACACCCTCCGAATTGATTTTAGATCTATTAGGAAGTTAAAGCATGATGGGGGTAGGACAGATATGAGTTAGCCGAAGCTACTCCATAGTTTGCCTAGTCATAACATTAATAACCACTCCAAGGTCTATCAACACATTGGGAACGAGGATGTCACCTATATGAACAAAGATGACTGGGTTTTTAGGATCAATATATTTCTCAACTTGAGCATATCCTCTCATCAACTTAGCCACTCTTCCAACAAACTGGATAATGCGGGGTCCAACTCTCTTTCTTCTTGGATTTTTAAGACAGAGTTCTTGGACACTTTTAGTTCATATATGAATCTCTTTTATAGCCTGCAGGATTATACAAAGGTTTCTGAACTCGGAAGTCAGGTCAAACTCATGGGTCGGGTTAAATTTCTTTAAAACCAACATTTACAGAAAGGGAGACTAGTTTGAAGAAGAGGGTAAGGACTCTGAGTATATGGGAATAGGTTGTGAGGCAACATCATTGTTTAAAATATTAGGAGTTTCCTCCTTAGCTTTTTCCTCAATGATTACTGTAGGTTGTTTCTGTTTTTGTTTTGAATGTATCACCCTTGCCGATCTTAGCTAGAGGTCATTGACCCCAACTAGCATGGTATGATAAGTGGGGAAGGGAGTGGTCAAATAGAATGAATCATTTGTACCATTTTATTATTTGATTTGGGCACAGGTTGTACTAGAAACTGAGGTGGTTAGAATGATGGTGGCAATGACAAGGGTGGTGGCATGAGCTCTGTCTACTGAGGCAAAGCATCCATTAGTGTAGGTTGTGCCATAGGATAAGGTGTATACTGTGTATGATATGGCTAGGTAGGCATGGGAGAGGAAAAATGAGAATATGGTGGTCCTCTCCATCCCATTTTCCAAGGAGGAGGAGATTTCCCAAATTGAGAATGATATCCATGCTGCCAAGGTTGAGGATAATTCATATTTTGAAGGGAATATTATGATTCATTATGAAAATTATGATAATACATTGTAGGTTCAGTAGTCATACCAGTACTTACCTGTGGCCATGATTTTCATGCTCCCATAGCGTGCAATGGCTTAGGTATTGAATGCTCCTCTTCCAATGTTGCTTTCAACCCAGGTATAGATGGGCATTCCTCAGTAGGATGTCTACATGGACATATCACACAACTATTAACAACCTTGACATCTCTAGGACATTCACATAAAATAAGCTTATTTTTACATTTTGGACAATAAATGGACAATGATTCTTGTTCTTCTACTAGTTTTTGCTGAAATTTTAAAGAGTCTATTTTCTTACTAACAGTATTCATAATTTCAAATTTCATATATCCATTTTATTTTCCAAACCAATGATCATAACATCTGTAGATCCAAATCTGTTGTTTCTAGAATTGCTTCTAATTCCCTTCCCAGATCTGGATTGGTTACATGGAAACGTCCAGCACAAGTCACAAATTGGGTCAAAAGAAAGGTGAGCAATGTCTCCCTGTCCTAAAAAATTCAAATTATTCTTGGAATCATCCAAAATTCCTTGTAAAAACAAGGTTCTAATAATGCTCATGTCAAACTTGTGCTTTGACCTTTGAAGGATATACAAAAATCTTTCAAGGTAATCCTCCAAATTTTCATCATCATTTTGCGTGATAGTAAAGATTTCGTCCTGAATTTCTCGTGTCTTGCAATATCCTAGATATTTATTTAGAAAATTCCTCTTCATTTGATCCCAAGAAGTGATAGTGTTTCCTCCCAACCCCATAAACCAACATAAAGCTGAGTCTTTAAGGGTTGAATGGAAAAGTTTTAACTTATGGGCATCTAATAAATGATTATAGCTCCTACAAAGTATGTTAAATTCAAAAAGAAAAGAATTGGGACCCTCATGTACCTTACCATGGAAATGTGGAAGAAATAAAAGTGGGATGTTTTTCATTTGTACAATTGCATCATGATCCACTATTGGAAATCAAAAGGCAGATTGTTCTTCCAATGGTTGATTCTCACCAATCCCTTTTGGTCTACCACCTTCCTTCCTCCAAACAAAGTGGAATGTGAAGTTTGATTGTGTTTTAGATTCAATTTTTCAGTCCCAACAATCACCTTGTTCCTACCAATGGTTGTGACACCCCTGAATTACTGTCTCCAGAAACCAGATGCACAGTACCAGCCTAGTTGGTTTGTTTCTTCTTGGAGTTTTTGCCTACAATAGAAGGCCCACTGTGAGAAAATATTTCCAATTTATCAATATTTCCTCTACCCTTCTTGAGCTTCAGGCCCCTACCCCTTCTAGTCATTCATTTTAGAAAGAAAATCAAATCATAAAATAGTCAAAATAGTTGGAAAAAAGTCAATTCAAATCCAAATTTAATGTTGCAGCAAACTCAAAATTTTACTAGAATTCTTTTCAATGCCTCCCCGACAATGACTCCAAAATTCTGGGTGTTAGAATTGTATTTCAATTCATAACACTTACCTGTCAAACCAGGGCCTCGCTTTGAGACGTAGCATAATTAATGCCAAAAGAACCTGTCAAATTCCGCAAATCTTGTTTCCACCCCAACAATTAATCTTTCTAGATTCTGTAATAAAAATTGAAAATGAAAACCCCTTATACTCCTGCACTACTTGCACAAAAATACTGAGACCACTTTGAATGCTGGGCTTATTTCAAGATGTTGATAGAGACTTTAAACTAAAATATCCCTTCCAAGAAAAGTGAACACAAGTTTCAATTTTGACTCAGAAGAAACATACTCAGAAAAAAAAATACACAAGTCACCAAACTATTCTCGTACTGAGCAAACTTTTCAATTACTCCTGTTCCTGCACTACTGCAAATCATCAATCACTTACACATTGCATGAATAATAACACAACTATTCTTGGGCATTCAAAATGTAAGCCAAAGAATTCTTGCTCAATTCAAAAATCACTCATTCTTTCAAATGAACTTGTAAAAGGAACTTATCAAAGCTTGGCCCAATAATATCAATCAAATCTCATGCTAGAATAAAAATCAAATCAACAGTAAACTCTTGTTCAAGGGACTTTTCACACCCATGCATATACCATCACAAATAAAATCACCCATGATTTAACCATTAACAAATTCAATCATATAAGACTCTGTTTTATTTACTCTGCATTTCTAGAGCAGATCTTAATATATACATATTGATACTAACATCTCTGGCCTTAAGGATAGATAAAGATATGCAATCTTCAACTTGGAATCATTTGACACTCAAGGATTATACTAAGGACACTATTCTTGTACTAAAGGACCACGAGACAGCCAACTTGCTAGCCTGATTTTTCTTGAGATCATAGATCCTCTTTAAAACATATTTTTTTTGCATAATGAAATCAAATCAATCATAGACATAAAAGAATATCAATAGATTAGCCTTAAAGTTTTCCCATAACTCCATGCTTGAACAAGAAGCGTACATTTTCCACAAGCTTGTGATAGTAGTCTAGTTACCCAGTTCACACAATATATCAATGAGTTCTTCCCGATACGAAGTAATCGAAATGCACAACCATAAATCAAGCCTCAAGTTTACTAAGGTTTCTCAACCATAACTTCAACTCCCAAGCCCTGTTTCATTGTTGATAGTTTTGTAGCAAGAAATAACACGAGATTAACCACCTAGGGTTTGAATACCTATTGAGAATGATGTCAAAGGTAAAACAAAACAATATAATAAACTCTCGAAACATACACCTGCCCTCTAGATTTGGGTTAATATCACTCTTTTTTGAAGAACACACATTCTATGATCCTCAATCAATAGGGGTTTCATAATAGTTCATACACTCTTGATACCAATAATTGAGCGAAACTCACACACCAAAATAGAAAATTTAACATACATAATGCGACTATCTAATGGAGAATGAGCTTGATTGGCTGGGCCCTAGCCAACCAGCTCGTTTCCCTATAAGAAAAGAGAGATTAAATTATGAAGTACGATAAATCATTCATAGGATTAAACATAGAAATGATTTGACCCAGGCATTAAAGCTCCTTTTTATTGATAAAAGTATTTGTTTAATACACCCGATACATAAATATCCAACTCCAAAGGGGATCTGGGCGATACAAGAATTTGACACAATAGACACAAAAAAACCAACAATATCACTAACCTATGCCTTTCTATGACTCGATATATATATATATATTTTACAACAAATACTCGACCACATCAAGCCTTCTTCTCATAGAACAAAAATTGAGGTTGTTACTAACAAGTTCCTAACAATAGACCTCTGCAAAAAGCATCACTGGTTCGCTCACACTCTATTTTATCTCAAACTATATTTAGTAGGAGGAGACCAAAACCGCAACTGTTCTGCTGGAGATTAGGAGTGAAAGGTGCACATTTTCTTCCCCGTTTTTTGCGAAAACCTTATCTTGACAGCTCACATTGAATACTAGCCAAACTTCTTCAGCGAATGGTCCTCCAAATTAGTACAAGAATCAAATTTAAACTAGTGCAGGAATATCGAAATTGACTCTGCCTGTACCAAATGCACTTCAAACTATGGTAAATGACAAATATAAAAAAAAGCTCCTAGGATAACATGAATACAAGTACATAATCATAAAAATATTAATCTACCAAACTTTTCTTAAAAAATGAGAAACTTTTATCCAATTTCTCATGGATATATTAGTAGTGGCTAAAAATGAATGCATAAAGGTTTTCTTTTAAGTTGTAAAAGAAATGATAAGGTGGGGTTCTATAGGTAAAAATTAGAGCAGTTCTGGGGCCTAATAGTAGCATGATATTAGGGGGATAACATGCATGCAACAAAGTCATGGTCTTAGGGGGAGACTATATGTTAGCAAGAAAGGAGCATGGTTCATGACAAGTCCATAAGATCATCTAGGAACATGTTTTCATGTAGGATCATCAACATGGAAACATTTATATAGATATTTGTGACCCTTTTCCATTCATGTCAAAGGGAGAGAGATTGTATACATTGATGTTATTGGGAGAGGTTGCAGGTTATTGAAATTGCACTTATATTTGTAGCAGGGAGAGTTTTTAGCACATCAATTGGAGCTCTTGATTTTCTTTGTCATCCAATGACCATCAGTGTCTAAGAGTGTTGACATCAATGACAAAGGGGGAGATTGTTGCACATAGTTTTGTCACTAATGTCAAATGGGATGTATGACTAGTTATATGACCATACTTGATAATCAAAGAAGTAACATGACTCTTTGTGGAGCAGTATGACAACTTGATCTTTCACAAAGTCTCAAAAACATGAGAATATGGGTGCTTGAAGTTATTTGAGTTTTTGATGAAGTTAATATGTTCAAAATATCTTACAAACGACATGGTTGCATAGTGCTCGTCTATTCCTTTCTAACAATATATTCTGCTAAGAAAAACTGCTCCCAGATGAGAAGTTATGGCCAGTTGAAAATCAATATTAGATGGGGCAAAATAAAAAAGCCAAACAATAGGGTCAAACCCACATTATTAAAGGGTTAAATAGTGTGCAAGTTTGGAGTGAATCTACCATTGAGTAGAATGATCAACAACCACTATTACATAGAGTTGCACACTTATTAATGTCATTAAGAGGCATGTAAGTAGCATGATGTTTAACAAATTCACCATATCCAACCAAATGATGACACGTGGCAAGGTTTTATTGAGAGATGACGTGGAGTTCATTCATGCTAGCATAGTGACACATGGCATCAACAAGTGTTTCCACATGGCAATGACCAATACAATTTTTGGATCGACCATGAGGTTGAATTTGTGTGACACGTGGCACCCCTCTTGGGATGCCACATAGATCATTCACGTCATTATGACATCATCAACAAAGTGACTAAATATGCTAAGGTCTAAGTTATGTGAATCAGTTATATGGAAATGTCGGCCCAATTGTTTAAATAATTTAAAATTCTATATTCTCAAGAACAAGTATGGTCAACCTTCCATGGCCTAAGCACTATAAATATGGCACTACCAAGGGCTTGAAATAGAATAAAATTTATAATTGATTCATCTAATTTGCATTATGGTTTAGTTCAAGCTATCTGTGGTTAAGAATTTTTTGTTCCATGTGAAACAATTTTTGTGTCTGGTCCCTCATCTCTGGTTCGATGAATTTGGTTAAGAGGAATCTATTTTGAGTTTTCTATTTTGGTTGGATTCAGGTGGACATGCTGATGAGGCCCAACCATTGTTTTTGCATTCGATCCAACAGTGGCTAAGCCACTGCATTTGTATTGGATGACAACCTTATTTTCATGTCATATTCATGTATCGATAGAGGAAAGGCCACCATGACCCTTAACCATATCTTATGGATGACAAAGCCATGGATATGCGGGTGAGTACAAAATAGCAACACGACCCCCTACTCTCAAGTCATGGTGCATATCCATGAGTGCATTTGAGCCATAAAGGATTGTAGAATTGACAGGGTTTTGTTGAATACAATGATATCGCCATGAATAAATGGGAGCGTCCTAGTTTTCCAAGGCACATCAGGAGCGTAGTTGGTAAGTTGTTAGTATAGTGTATGGGTGGTCAAGAGTTTGACCCATGATGGGAACATGTTGGTATCTCTCTCTTCTCTTCTCTCTCCTCTCTCTCTATATATATATTATATATATATATATATATATTCAACATTTTATCGCAATTTTACAACTTTTGGTGACCTGCGCCAAAATTCGTTATCTGTTGAAAGCATCTGAACAGGTATTATGTCATGAATTTAATTTTATATATCATTTATTATTGTTTTTATGGGTTTTTGGAGTCATTATTAATCCAAATTGAAATTTGGAAGAATATGGGTGAACGAGGCTCAGAGATGGATGCAACTAAAGGGGTTTGATGTTGTTTTGACTCTTATTTGATGACTAGAAGCTCTTTTTTCCATTTGAAGGGTTTATGAGCATAATGTAGGTGTCTTGGATAAATAAAGTAAAAAGGTTCCAAGAAGGGGTCTGTGTGACCCTATCGATGAACTGGTTGGAGCAGAGTTTGGGACAACAATATGACAACCAACAATAAAGATTGAGATGAACTTTGTGACAGTAATGGTACTGATTGTTCATGTAAATGCAATGGTTATAGGTTATATGGAAATATAGTGGTTGCAGGTTGTGTGGTATAGATAGTAAGATAATGTGTTTGGCAGTGGCAAAGTGTGTAGGTTGTGATTGCAGTTTGTGCTAGTTTACTTTCAATGCAGATTCAATGATATATTGTGATGATGGATCTAGTTTGAAAATGAGATTAAATAGAGGTCCACAAGGAAGTAGAGGAAGGAGGTTAGAGCCTCAATAATATTGGAGACTAGGGCAAGTTGGAGCATACTCATCACCAAGGTTGGAGCCTAGAGCAGGTTGAAGCCTACTCATTGCTTAGGTTTAAGCCTCAATCAGGTTGGATCTGAGAGAAGGTTGGAACCTACTGATTACTAAGGGTGGAGCCTAATCATTGTTGAGCTTGGAGCTTATTCATTGTTTAGGTTGGAGCCTCAATCAAGTTGTAGCATATAGTGAGAAGTTGCTTGCATCTTCTAGTTTGGTGCCTCAATCAGGTTGTAGCTTATAGTGGGAAACTACTTGCATCTTCAAGGTTAGTGCCTGAATCAAGTGGTAGCCTACTGCAAGTGGAAACTTGCTTATTTTGGGGTAGTTTCCTCTTGTAGGGTGGGGCCTGCAAATTGATTGAAATAAATTGAATACTAAGTAGAAGAAGAGTTCAAGGTTTTCTTCCATTTGTGTTTCCACCTAAAAATTTGTGTCTTCTTATGATGTAATTATTTCTTGTGTTGTTTGTTAGACACAGTCCTATTAGTCCTTCGTCATTGGTCTTCAAACATGTCGAATAATGTCTGCAGGCTAGAGGAAGGTTCAGTAGGTGTTTATTTCAGGAATGTCATCGTCAATAATGTGAGATTGATTCTTCTTCAAAACCCTGTTTTGAAGAAGAAATCATTAAATGTGTTTTTTAGAATATGTAATTTGTCAAAATGTTTCAAATTCTCCGGCTCTTCAAATGGCAGTAGCTTCAGCAGCTCCTATCACTGCAAAAGCACAATAAGAAAGAACATCATAAACAATCAGAGACAAAGCAAAATCAAACAAAATAGAGTTCTGCATCCAAATGCCAGAAATGCCAAATTATACAACACGCTCAGTTTTTGTAGGAGTTTGATGGTTATAATCTTAAAAGTGAACCATGTGTGGCTTGTAGCTGCCTAGAAATTGGCAAAAAAACTCATGCTTTCTCTCGTAGATAAGGCACAACATAATCAACCTTTGAGTGTGGATCCAAAATTTGTTAATGGACTAAGAAGTATTCTCTGTAGTTCGAGTTTAGACAAAGAGTTCATAGCAAAGGCAATCACTCTACCTGGAGAGGGAGAAATCATGGAACTCATGGAAGTTGCAGATCCAGATGCTGTTCATGGAGTTCGTTGTTTTGTTAGAAACAACTTGCATCTGAATTGCGTGCAAAACTTAAAGCAGAGCTTAAAAATGTAATACTGCTTTGGCAGCTGCCAATGGTCGCTACATCAACATTCAAGAAGAGAGGGAACAATTTGATGGAGCAAAGGTTGAATTGGAGAAGTGGAGAGTGAAAATTTGTTTACAGAGCCGTGGAGTGGAGGTATGGTGTGCGCTACCCATAGAGAGTGCGTGCTACCCATATAAGGTGCACTACCCACATAAGCTCCCCAGCCCTTTGCAAAGAACACGGGCGCTACCCATATAGGGTGCGCTACCCGTTGGGTAGGCGCGCTACCCATACAGTGACAAAGCCAAAAATTCATCTTCGCTGCATCAAAACTCAATTCGATTCAGTTTATTTGTCTCCAAGTGTTTGAGGATCAGTTTTTATTGGTAGTGGAGGATTTTATTTCAGAGCAGCTGAACCTGATTAAAGATTCAATTTTTGATATCAAGAAAACGCATTCTGAATCAGAATTCTCAAAGCAGGTGTTGGAAAATATAATTATGGGAAATTTAATTCTGTTTCAGTCTGTTCCACGTCGTCCATGACTAGTAACTACACATCGACAGCTTCCACGACTCCTACTTCCAGTTCATCGAGGCTGCATCACTACCAGGTCTACAGTTCGAATCCCAGGAACGTCAGCAAAATTGGGCATACCGTGAAAAGGTATTGGGTGCCCCAGTTCTTCAGGATGATTTT
Source organism: Pinus taeda (assembly GCA_000404065.3). Classification (NCBI taxonomy): domain Eukaryota; kingdom Viridiplantae; phylum Streptophyta; class Pinopsida; order Pinales; family Pinaceae; genus Pinus; species Pinus taeda. The sequence goes on from APFE030488087.1 coordinate 39,378, forward strand.
TACTTGAATCTCGTTGATTGGTCATCTCATAATATACTTGCAGTAGGACTGGGTACATGTTTCTACCTATGGAGTGCTTGCGGCAGCAAGGTAACAAAGTTGTGTGATGTGGGACTGAATGATAGTGTATTCTTGGATGGACACAACGAGGCACATATCTTGCTGTTGGCACACATATTGGAGAGGTGCAGATTTGGATGCAACTAAATGTAAAAGGTTCAGACTATGGAGGGTCACCGCATGAGAGTAAGGGCGTTAGCTTGGAGTTCACACATATTATCTTCTGGAAGCAGGGATAGAAACATTCTTCAACATGATATACCTCCTCTGCGCGTAGCGCGCACCTCCAATGCTGTGGTAAGATTCAGTGATCACACAACTACTGTTAAGGCCATTGTTTGGTCCCCCATCAACACAGCCTTCTTGCTTCTGGAGGTGGGACAGCAGACAGGTGCATTCGCCTCTGGAACACTTCAACGAGCACTCACCTACATAGTATGGACACTGGAAGTCAGGTTTTTAATCTTATTTGGCCCAAGAATGTCAATGAACTTGTTAGCACTCATGGCTATTCTCAGAACCAAAAAATAGTATGGGCGATATCCAATCATGTCAAAGCTTGCAACTCTTACAGGCCATACCCTTTGGGTCCTTTATCTTGCAATCTCACTTGATGGGCAGACAATTGTCACAGGTGCAGGGGATGAAACTCTGCGTTTTTGGAATGTTTTTCCACCACCTAAATCACAGAGTACTGTTCGTGATGATGGAGTTTGGTCTTTAGGCAAAACTCAAATTTGATAATATATTTATCTTGACATTTACGAGTGGAGCCATAAGTTTCCCTTCATTGGAAGATAACATGGCATGCCCTTAATTTGCAAGTAAGGCTGCAAATGTTGCTTTTGTAAATTGGGAATAATAGGGAAGGTAGCGAAGAACTGTTTTTGTGACCATGTTTATTCTTTTGTACAATGAGGATATCATTAACCAACACTTGCCAAAGGGAGTTCTGCGGTATTATGTTTCAGAGGATCACAGACTAGAATTGCTGTCAGTCATTTTTCAGTAGAACATGTGCAGAACTTTACAGATATTTCCCTACCCTTGTCCAACCAAAAGTCAGGGAATTGGTAGAATACATGCCAGAATAAGAAGTCAAAGCACATCAAAATTAGAAAGCAAAATATATAGGAACGAATTTGCCTATTTTTATCCTCAGTCCTGATTCTATGGGATCTGCGCTCTAATTTTGCCTCTTAATTAGCCAATCATCAGAAGATTTAGAGGGACGCTGTTCTATTTTTAGAATAGATGAAACGCTCTTTTCTAATTTTTCTAATTTCAATTAAAACAACACCTTTGTTGTTGGGTCGATTTGTTTTCCCACAGAGGAACTTATTTATTGTATTGCAAACTATTTGTAAAAGAGAGAGTTCTGAGAGGTGCGTGGAGGAGAACAGAGAGCTTTATTGTACAGTTGTTTGATAGAGATTAATTGAAGAGTACAGCTCTGATTTATAAGATTCCTGTGGCTTGAAATTTGGCATATGTTTTTCTCTGTTTCATATGTATCTTGTAATGTTTTTCATTTCATTCATAAGTCGTTTTCAATTTGAATGTTTCTGAGTGAGAAGGGTAAAATTCAGCTTACTGCTTTGCCCTGGAGAAGAATTCATGTTTTGTGTTTCTTCCTCTGTCTGAAAGGGATTCATACATTAATGCCCCTTTCAGCTTTCTTAACAGTCCTTCCATTTCATATAATTTCAATTTGGATGCTTAAGCTCTTGCCTACCTTGCCTTATGGAGTAATCTGTGCCTTTGATTAAATCTTTGCTCTTGCTGTCTTTGCCCCATGCAGTCTAGAAACCCATCATTTATCAAAAACTCCTTTCTTATCTATTTACTAGCCTAAAATCAGTTCCCATTCTAGAGTCATCTCGCACCCTATTGCTCATTTTATCGAGATTGACTGGAGAGAGCCCTCTCTTGTCCTCGTAGGGCTAGCTATGAGGCTGAGCTTGGTTTGATGTTGCCTTGAACCTCGCCTTCTTTCAGATTGAGGTAGATTCGAGCGCTAACATTGTTGATTTCTTTTTGTTATGTTACTAGTATGAGGATGCATTGACATAATTGATGAGATAATGGTGCTATATGGATGTTTAAGAAATATTGTTAAATTGTGAAATTGACTTCTCACTGATTCACCCCAACCCCATATTAGTGTGAATTTTGGGCCAACAAATGGATTATTTAATACCACAAGATTCTTTACACTGGACTTAGGTTCTTCTTTAAGCATATTCCCCACTATGGATAGAATTTCCTTCTCTACTTTTATAGCTTCCTTGAATTTTTGAGCTAGGGTAGTCTTCTCTTTTGTTTTAACAAATAGGGGTATAAATAGGTTTAAGGTTAAATTATAATACTCAATGGCCAAGTGATCAACAGGGTGAGAATCCTCGAGAATGTTGTTTAGTAAAGTGATGAAACATTGATTGAAGTCATTCACCCTGTATCACAATAATATATTTTCCATATTGATCACAATAATATATTTTAGAAGAGTGGCATGTGATTTTTCTTCACCAAATTTACTATGAAAATCCCTCTCAAAGGCATCCCAATTGGCTATGGAAGAGACTGGTACATTGTAATACCTGTTACAAATCTATTCGGGCACATCACTCCCATCATTCAGATTAGTAATCTTAGGGCTCATAAAACCCTAATTCTGTTGCTACATGGCCTAGACAAGTCATCACATTGAATGCCATCATTCCTAAGAGTTTCCTGGCCTGAAGACATCCTGAAATGACTCCTTGAGGGACCAACACAACCTTTGTTAGGGGTAAGTGTGCAGCAGAGCACTTAGGCCCATTCAGGCCTGCTCTACAGAGCACCTAGGCCCACTTTGACCTGCGCTGGGCGATATTGAGCAAAATATTCATAGGGTTCTGGGAATATTCATTCATTCTAGACCACTCTAGAAGATTCCCACCTCTTATCCTCTCCTATGAGCTCGAAATTGGATAGGGAATGAATCAAATAACCTCCTATCCTCTCATCCCTTCCTCCATGAAAATCAACTCCCAAATTGGAAAGCCATTTAATGCCCAATTTATGACAAAACCACCTCCATTTCCCTATAAATTGAGCACTCATCATAGTGATCAGGGGTTGGAATTTGAGAACTTGTAAGGAGATACTATTTGTGTGAGGTTTGAGATTGTAAGCAAGTATTGTTATGCTGCCAGAGTGTTGTGCTTTTGGTGTGATGAAGGATGGAACTCAAGCTGGATGAGTGACATGGGATCAAACTTCATGGTTGTAACTCTTCCTTCTACTTAATAAAGCTGTTTACACCTTTTCCCATATTGTTGTCTTTATGTATGATGATTATATGTGTAAATGCTTTCGATTCCATTTTCTTATAGTAGATAGATCTCTTGCTTTGATTGGTTTTTGTCCTCTGTTTATGATTGTTGGTACTTATTGAGCGATTTGGTTCGAGAAGGAGCGACGAGAGCTATTCAAAGGGGACAAAGGGAAGAGAAATATAACTAGTTCCTTTGTCTTATTTATCTTCTATAGGAAAGTTTAAACTCTTTAAATATATTGTTCTAGGTGTAGCTACCCACCTAGGGAAATTGTATTTATCTATAGATGTAAAATTCCACATAATAAATTGGTGACCATATTGGGGAGTGATAATCATTCTTGGTAGTTTACCTTCATCCTAGTACACCCTAGTAGACTTTACTTGCTTCCATTGATCTTGTTTTAGCCTTTTTGAAGTGTTTTTTGGTAAAAAATTGTGCTTGAAAGCCCCTAGAATGGCCTCTCTAGCACCAACACAGGCTTGGGCAGGACACAGAGCACTACAGAGCACCCTTGGCTTGAGGACAGTGCTCTGAAGCTCACTATATCCCATTCAAGGCTGTGCTAATCGTCCTTAGGTCAAAAATCACACCTTTGACTTGATTTTTCCCAAATTTCCTTCTGTTTTTTCTTGCTGAAAGATCAATGATTATTGTGTCTCTGGAATCAATTTGTGTTTCCTTTTCTAGCCCTACTTTGGCCTTGATTGTTTAGTGTTTCTTAAATTATTTCTTTATCATTATCAATTCATTATCAAATTTAGATTATAGTCGATTAATCTTTGCTCAAAAGAAAGTGTCGTAAAAGTCTTCATTTTTTTTGAAAGGGAACTATTGTAAAGTCTTCGTTCTTGAAAAAATATTGATTGATTGTATGTGCATTAATTTCCTTTTTTTCATTTTGACATTAAGGGAATTGAAAATAAAAACTTGCATTGTGCATTGAAAAAAGTTTGTGTGTGCCCATAGGAATAGTTTAGGGAAATTGCATTAGATGTGCTCTTTGTTCTTTGATTAAAATAATTTCATTTCTCTATCCCTATTAGCTAATGTTTTCATTGTTAAAATTGAATGAAAAGAATGCTTATCATATTAGTTGCATTCTAGGAATTTCAAAGACATCACGTGATGAACCTTGAAAGGCAAATTCTTAATCAAGATCAACTTAAAATTAATCTCAATTAACCTAATGGAGCATTGTCACCTAATGCAAAACATTTAGAGGTTCTAAGCTAGAGACGTGTTCCAACATCGTAAAACATAGCATTTGTCGCTAACTTATTTGTGATACATTCCACGTACATGAGTATATCGTAGCTCGTCCACGTACCTTTGGGTATATAGGGCAATGTTACAGTACGTAAAGTATAAAGGAATGCTCTCACTATGCAGTTTCGCATTAGACAACGCTAACATGGATTGGGCCTCCACGTACTTTCGGGTATATATGGGAGGAAAACACTAGGTTGCTATCCATCCTTAGGTAACTGAGTTGGCCGCCTTGTACACTGTGACACACCGAACACAACATTTGGGGAGATTGCCTGCTCGTACATCTCGGTTCACCGGTAGGTATTCTGCAGTTCACAGTTGCTTGGTAATCCTTTTGCCTAACTTACCCATTTTTCTTATTTCTTTTTTGTAATAAAATCAATCAACAATCGTGGAGGAAAAACAACCCTTACCCCATCATTCGTGAAGGACAGTGAGTAAACCGCCTTTACCGCCTGAAGCTACAACTATCCAATCAAAGCAGTCTCATTTGACTAAATCCAGTACATCCCAAACTTCTGGTTCTTCATCTGAATTACCAGAAACACCTATATCAGTAAGCACTATGACCCCAGTTACTCCTACAATTATTGGTACATCTGTTACTGAAGTGGAATCTCCACAATTACCTGAGGACACTAGGACTGAATCTAGTGAAACGGTAACCCAAGTTTTTCAACAAGAAGTTGATTCTCAACCTGAAGTTGTTCAACAAGAAATTACTTCTGAACTTGAATCTGTTCAACCAAAATTTGATCCTGAACCTATCACTATTTAATCATAAGTTAATTCTGAACTAGGAGTTGTTCAAGAAGCCCAACCTGAACCTATTGTTCTTTTACCAGAAAACTTGGATCTTGAAGTTGAACATTTAGAGGTTGTTACCATATTGGAAAAAGATCGACTGGTACATCCTTAGGCATCTGTAACTATCGAGACTTCCTCTTTACCTTAGGAACAAATACTGGAAATCTATTACAGACCAGATGATGAAATTCTTCCACTTGGTTTGATTTCTATAGAAGAGGAACCTGAGGTAGAAACACCCAGAACTCCATTCCATTTTGGAACTAGACTTTACCTTTATCCTCATAATCCTAATTTTACTACTCCTTTTGATCTTGATTACTTTCAGACACCTGTTGATTCGTTAGAAAATTTATTTGGACATTTGACTATGGTAGAGTTAACACCCTAGACTATACCATCTATTACAGCTATGACAGAATCTTCTGTCACAAACTCTTCGATGTTTAATATGAAACCTAATTCACATTTGTATGGTGTTCTGTCCATCCCATCGGGTCACCAATCTTTATCTGGAACCCACTCAGGTGTTTCTTCTAGCCCTTGGTCTTCACCAATGTCCACTATAAGAATTTTATCTGGCTCCTCATTAACAGATACTGAACAGCTGGACCCATCAAGTCAATATCAAGTTGGTTCATCTAGTTACCATCCTATGTATCCGCTTTACACTAGGCTACCCCCATACAGAGAACAATATGCACAATCCCCTTATCCTCCATTTTCTGGGGGGAAACAATATGTCGATATGCTGTCATCTTTAGGTCAGCCTGGAATGACTGTCTGTCAATGGCAACCAACAATGCCCGTTCAACCTAGGCTTGTGTATCCATCACAACCTATGCAATCTGTCTCATACATACTATGCCTCTTGTCACAAATTTACCGCAGTCACAAGCTCAGATTGTTGTATCTAAACCTATGCAAACTAGTCCTTCAACCTCAGATCCCCAAGTTTCAGGTTTACAAATTCAACCTTCTCAGGTAGTTTTAAAACAACCACTTGTTCCTGGAGTCCAACAACCTTAGGCCAGTTTATCTTTTACAGGAATGACTCAGAATTACACTAGTCTAGTATATTCACAACTTGGTCAATCTTACATTGGTGGGCAACAACCGTTAAATAAAGAACCGTTGTATAAATAACAACAATAGTTGCTTCAATAGCCTTGACAGCCCCAATATCAACAACAACAATTCCAGCAATACCAACCTCATCCTGGACTTGGTCAACAAGCCTATTTTGGGTTTGGTCAACAAAAAGTTTACCCAGGTCCTGGTCAACAAGCCTATGCTGGGTTTGGACAACAACAAATGTATCTTGGTGCTCAACAACCACCTTATACTGGATTTCTCAACAAACTTACCAACATCAAGGTTGCCAACAACAAATGCCTTATGTTGGTATGCAAAGGCCTATTGCCCAGGCAATCCCATCTTACCTTGGTTATGCTTAACCTAACCTCAATAGACAATTGCCTTTTATTGCAATACTTGAACTACCAGATCTAAATCAGCTCACCAATGATCCAATTATGCACCTTGGTGGTCGGTGATTCCTCATAAATTACCTTCCGATATTCAGAAATTCAATGGAAACCTTGGAGAAGACCCGTCCAACCATGTCATGACTTTTCATTTATGGTGTTCATCAAACTCCTCGAATGATGATTCAGTTAGATTGCGTATTTTCTAGAGAACACTTATTGGTCTGGCTACGAAGTGGTACATTGAGTTACCATGAGCTTCTTTTGATAACTTTACATATTTAGCTATCATGTTTTTAACCCACTTCCAATTACCCATACGATATAAAACTGCAATGGAACTATTAACCAACTTTAAATAGACTACTGCTACTCATATCTTTGATCATATTCATGAGTGGCGTCGTCGTCGTCAAATGGTTAAAACATATGTTCCTGATCAGCTTTTATCTAAGTGGTTTATAAAATCCTTGTTGCCATCTATCACCAAGGATGTGGCAAAAGGAGGAGTTGTTATTGAAGAACAAGTAATTTCTCGTGCCCAATATTTGGACTTGATTTATACACAGTCTGGCACACTCTATGACAAGATCCCGAATGCACCCCGTCTAACTTTCACTGTTCGTCTACCACCATCGAGTAAGGACTGTCATGCCAGTGACGGTGTGATTGGTTCTTCGAGTGCACAAATGGTAGGTAGACCATTTGGTAAAACACTTGTCATTTCCAATCAAACTTCAAATGCATTTGATAACACTCTTGCTTCCAAAATTAATGTCGTGTCATCTGACAAAGGAAAGAATGAAAAGCAACCAAGAAGCAAGAAGAATGGGAAAAACAAGAAGAAACAAAATAATCCTCCTCAAGAGAAATCATCTGATTCCTCTCCTTCGGCTAGGAAACCTCGTTACCCATGTTTAATCTGTAATGATGAGCACTTTACATGAGATCGTCCTCACCGCTTTGAAGTCTTAAAGCTTCCTAAGACTTCTAGTACATCTGCAGTGTTGACTAATCCTTTTCCAAACTTGGAAACAAATATGGTTGCTACAGACCATGCTTCCAATTCCCAAGTGCTTATGCTATCCGCCTCTAAGCCTAAATTTGAAGTTTTGGTGTCAACATGAAGAAAAGATTATGGAATTCAACCGTTGTCGTCAAATAACCAGGCCACTGATCAACCTAATCCTTCGACTTCAACTTTGTCTGATCCTATTCCACCACCTATTGCACTAGAGTTAACAATAAAATTGCTTAAGGGTGTTGTACATAAATCAACATTTAACCCTCGAGCTCAGGCAACATAGAACTATAACATAGTAGAAGATTTGGTTTAGTCACCTTCTACTATGTCAACACTTGAGGTGCTTCAAAATTGTCCCTACCAGAAGTAGGCTTTGTTGCCAGTAATTGGTGGAATCGATCCAATGGATTCCAATCCTATGGTTTTCAACCATGTGGGTTATATGCCATAGTTACCAGCACAATTAGCATTCCTAATTCAAGTAAATGCCTTGAATAAACTTATTCACCAAACCATTATTGATGAGGGGGCATCTACTTGTATTATGTCTGTAGGTTTTAACCCCGTACATAAATTACTTGCATACGAATTATAAATCACAGGAAAAATAAAAATGCGAGAGCATAACACATAAAACACGTAAACACAGAGATTTCCCATTGGATCCCAAAACCGGGACTACCAGCTTGATTTTTCATTATGTTCCTTTCAATGTTACAATACATATTTATACATG
>APFE030488087.1:52242-129067 GCA_000404065.3 Pinus taeda
ATCACCCATCATAATGGTGATACACCAAAAGTTTACATATGATAACATCATTCATCCTAGGCATAGTGGGGAAACCAACATAGGTCGTTACATGACCTGAAGAGATGACTGCAATAGAGACACACTATTACATCATGAGAAGAGACCAATCACCTAAGATAAATATCAGCAACAACACTGTATGATCTGCTTCATAGTATCTGTCAACAGCAACTGGATCAGCAACTTGCGTTAGTGCATGAATCATCAAGGTATGTTCACATCAATTCATCCTTTTGAATCATTCACATTCTCACATATGAGAGAAATACCATATCATCAATTTGGAACATATACAAAACAAACCATCATCATATAGGTAGGAACTCATCATCATCCAAATTTGAATAATCATCCATGTATCCAGCCAACAATCCTCATCCATATATGTGCCAAGAACAATAATGACTCCATGCAAGAATCAACCACAAATCTGATCCAAGAATTATGTGAACAACTCATAACCGTAGAAAGATGAATCATATAGGTATCATCACCAAGGACTCTTAACCATAATGCCAACAATGCATTAAAAACATATGCTCCCCCTAAACTGGTGCCATCTGTCAGATCTTATCAACAAAAAAAAAATCAGCCATTAAATTCCTTAAGACAGATACACAGGTTTTCATTATATGACCTGCGTGGCTCCGCACATCATCTTTCGCTCTTCTGCGTATCCACGTACCTATCCTTCTGTGTTTCTGCGTACTCACGCAGACAACCTTCTACTACAGTGCGTACCCACGCACCTGTGTCATCAGTTGGGCCACATACCTCACGCACCTGTTGCTTCTATCGCACCGCGTACTTCTATGTACCTCCGCAGGTTATCCTTCTATCACATCGCGTACCTCCGATCTTGCTGTTACCTCCCTGCTACAGCAGGTTATTCATTTTTCATGATTGGCATTTTACAGACCAAATATATCGTACTTTGCCTGCTGCAATGCTCCATATTTGCTTAACAGTCTCCAAAAGAAGAAGGCTACCTCAAGTTCATTCAATTGCCTTCCAAATTTTGTAAATTTATCACGGTATCGCCATTTTTTCTGTTAAAGGGAGGTCCAAACAGTTTAATCTTGGTCTCCCTAGGTTTAAATTTCCGGTTTTAGAATATAGGGATTGTAAATCTGTCCAAACAGTTTAATCTTGGCAGATTCTTAGATAGGTAGAGAAGCAGAGGAGCCCAACAGTTTAATCTGGGCCCTGGAAGAAATAAGGGTAGTATGTAGATAGGAAAAGCATCGAAAGAAAAATGAATGATGGGTTTGCAAGTCTAAGTGCACCTCAAACAAAAGAAAAAAAATGTTAGGTAAGTAGGCTGGGTAGGTAGTTCTGAGGTTGCTGAATCTTAATTGCTGACCAGTTCCAGATTTTCAGGTGTCATATCATTCAGGACACAATCAGTAAGAATTTCTATGCAAGAAGCTCAAAAGAGGTATAGCTAACTCCCCTTCTCTGTTTTCCCCAATCATTAACTAACTTCCCCAAAAGAGGTCAAGATCTGCTTGACACCTCTTGAGTTCCATCATTTTCATAATGCTAGTTTGAGTAAAGATCTGCTCTACTCAAAGTTGTTCTGTACTTTCTCTAAAGCATGGTTCTACCCCCTTATAACAACCTAAGGTCTATAGAACTTAGCGCTTTCTTACCACCTCCATATTAACCACTAACATTATTATTTAGCTCCCTATTCTTCCCATCCCCTTATTAATATTAAGTAAAATCCCCCTACGTAATATCCCTCCCCCTGGTTGAAAAATAACCATAGGCACCCCTGGGAATTGCTCAGTTTATCTGAAACTTAGCAAGAACCCTTGACCTCCAAACCATCTCCCAGATACAATGGACTCCTTCCAAAGTATGAAATCTCTTTGAGATAATTGGACCCTTTTCGAAACCTCGAAATGCCCTTCGCACCCACCCTCTTGCTCTTCTTTGCCCCAAGCTTACACTCCGCAGAACCTTAAAGCCAGATCGCATCACAACATCACACTTTCCTCTTCATGCAGGTTATCACCCATCCGTCACCACCCGACGCGATATTGCGATATCGGCGGTCAGCGGTCGCAAGCGCCGAATGTCCAACTCAAGCACCCTTCGTTCCCCGCCGATGCGATATTGCGATCGCATTGGAGCTTCTTCATCACATTACCTCCAGTATTAGCACCTCACCACGTCGTTCTGTACCAGGGACCCACCACAGCTGACGTCATCTTCCGTACAGCCGACGTCAGCAGCCAAAAAGCCGAAACTTTGCGCAGGAAGAAAAATCGCACTTCGGAGCTCCAGAACAAGAAACAGAGGCAGTTTTCGATAATTGTGCATCGCTATGGGAAATAGGCCATTTCGAGGAATCTTCAGGGAATCTTTTGATTTATTGGCCCCTTGTGCGCCGAAAATCCCGAAAATCGCCCGATCGTGCCAAAGTGATCTGGTTTAAAGACAACAACAGATCAATGACAGAGTTTAAAGTGTATCAGATCAAGTCATCAAGCTTCAAGCGTGTCAATGAGTATCAGTCGACGGCAGAAGCCATCAATGTAGCGGCAAAGAGTATCAACGAAAATCTTGAGCAGTGACCCGAAGCAGGAGAAAATTTAATATCTTCCAGCAGATTCATAGAAAGAGGGCAAAGCCACTGGAAGCCCTCAAATCATAATTATTGCGCATTTAACTCACACCAGAGCCGAACAACAGTTCCCAAAGCACAATCATTCCAGCAGCACCGCATCTAGCCCCCAAGGGCCACCTTGTCACCTGTTCCGATTCAGCTACCCCCAGCATAGCCAAAAAGATTTACTTGCATTTAATTCCAGCAACACTTAGATTTTTGAAGAGTTTTCTAGCAGACCTGTCTAGGTCACTTGTAATGATGTCTTTCCGATATTTTGCTTATAAATACTACCTTGAGCAATATTGTGAGGGGTTGGTTGGTTGGTAGTAGTTGTTGGTCAGTCTTCTTTCCAGCATTGTCTTCGAGCAGAGACTTGCACTGTAACTGTCATAATTTCCATAATCAAAGATTGCTGAAAGCATGGATTGCGAAACTACTTGATGTTTTCTCTTGGCCAAGGAATGATTACGGAATTCCTGTGCTTTTACATGATCCAATAAGGGTTTCTCTCCTCTGTTTATTTTTATGTTTTTACCACCGTTCCGCCTCCTAAATCGTAGGAAAAAAGAATAGCTTAAGATTTGTTTCATTACACCTTAAGTTCAATTTCTGCATTTCTCGATGTTTTCTTCAGAAATAGTTATGAGCATGTATACTTGAATGATCTTTTTTACGCTGTTTCTTTCACATATGATTGCATGTTTAGGAATTCTTAATTGCTCCTAGGTCCCATTCATCCATTTCTCCTCTTTGTTCAACATGATGAAATGATTCTCTTTTGCCTTTCATCCCTGATTCCCATACCATACTTTCAGCCGATTGAAAATTGTATCCTGTGTGGCTATCCCGCTCTGTATCCCCTGTGACCAAGAAAACGCAATAAAGCCTCAAAATGTGACTCCATGCCCAATGGCTTGAAACTTATCACACCTTACCTTGCCTCTTTGCTCGAGAATCCTACCTCCCATCCAATCACAAACAACAGTCCCTTGAAATCAGAAAGCTAGCCTAAAATCATCAACTAAGGTTGAATCAGAAAGGAGAGAGCCCTCTCCGATTACAGGTGGGCTAGAACCTGTAATCCAAAGATTGGTTTGTGGTTACCTCGGCCGTATCCCTTTTTAGGAGCACTAGGGACAACCTGAGTGATAACATAATGGCGACTCCACTGGGGACCTCCTCAGATAAATTTATGAAACCAGTCTGCAGCTCTACAGAGGAAGAAGCCGACTTGTGAAAGGATCGGCCGACCTGTGTTGTTGCATATTGTTTAGAAAATTTCCAAAGATATATTAGAAGTTGGCTCCTAAGAAACAAACACGTAATACGCGATCAAATCCCGATCCAAATAACCCACCCATCGTTGAAAATCTGAATTTAATCCCTAAGATCGTCAGAAAACAAAAACAAAAAGATTGCCAGACCCCTATTAGTCCTGAAACAGTTCAACCAATTGCTGTACCAACCCCTGTCAAGGTTCTATTTCGGTCCACCCCGAGCTCCCCTAGCTCATCACCCCCTTCTCCAAGTAGCTCTGCCACACCCCTATCCCATATCCCTACCACTTCTACTACTCCTTCTTCCCCTGTTATTCCCGTAATCCCCGTCGCCTTAGGTGTTCCGCTCATCCCCATAATCATGGCTAGATATGCACCATTACAATTACCTACTAATCCCGGGGCTATGCCTCAGGACTACCAATCGAAAATCACTTATTTCGATGGCGCAACCTCTTGCACCGCCCTACAACATACAAAGAAAATGCAGGATTATTTCGAGATTTATGAGATAGTTGATGAGAGCGTAAGAATGAAGATCTTTGTCCAAAGTCTGGCCGGTGATGTCAGAACCTGGTTTAGGGCACTTCCACCTAATTCTATACTAAACCCGGAAGCCTTATACCAAACTTTCATTAATAGATGGGAGAAAAAGAAGGACCCCCTGCACATACTATTCGAATATGAGTCTATTAAGAGAGGACCTGGGGAAGCTGTTCTGGATTACTGCGCCAGATTTAACAATGTTTACAATGCGATACCACCAAATTTAAGACCTCCACCTGACCTTGCTTTATACAAATTCCCAGATGGTTTTGATGCCGAGATGGCGTATCAATTAAGGGAAAGAGCCCCTCAAAGCCTCGCAGAAATGCAAGACGCCACAGTAAGCGTGGAAGCAAATCTAATCGCTAAAAGAAACAGAACCAGATCCGAGAGAAAAACCACTTTCAAAGAAGAACCCTCCTCTTTCGAGCGGAAGCTTGATGCGGTCGTTAGTTCCATGAACAGGCTGGGAGATAGATTAGACAATGTTGAGAGGAAAAATTCATGGGAAAGTCAACAGCCCAATGCCGCGAGGAACCCAAACTTCAGAAAGACCCAAAATTTGAACATAGGTAGGGCCAGTCAGGATCACGACATTAGACCTCCTTTTCAAGAAAACTATGTTGAGGCATCTACATCCGCTGATCCCACAGACGAGACCCTAATGAACCTGGTTGATTCAAAAAATGAACAGCAATCCTTCCTCACGGAAGAAAACCAACCATACCTTAATATAGAACAATTTCGCACCAAATCGAGCGAGTCCTTTGACTTTAAACAAGGTTATGACACTGCTATATACGAGGTACATAAGCAATACAAACTAAGAACACGGACTGTCGATGTTATTCCGCCTAGCAAAGCAAAAGATAGCAAACAACCCAACAAAGCTAAAGGGAAGATCACCAACAACCAACCAGCTGACAGTCGTGTCCCAAATCTTCAACAAGTTATTGTGGAAGATGTAACAGATACACATGGTTCTATGGAGCAGCCTCTGCCCACTCCCCATCCGGAAAAAGATCTGAAGAGAATTCCAGAATTTTTTCCCAGAACAGAGATACCACAGACGGTCATACACCATGATACGGACGCTCCAAAAGAAAATACAGAGAGTACGCCTGAAAAAGAGTTCACCACTGTCAATGTCCGGAACCCAGTAGAAAAACCATTCAGTCTAGAAACATAAATTGGAAAACTTAAAATCTCCATTCCCCTCTCAGAACTGGCTAAGCATGATGTATATAGACAACAAATTCAAAAATCACTTCAATTGCTGGAAGTTAGGGATGATGTAAACATTCTAGATGATACCCCTGAACTACTGTTCGGGCCAGAGGTTGACGGAAAAACAACATACAGACCTGTTCCTCCTTTCTATGTCAGCCTGCACATACACGATAAGATACTGCACAATGCTATGTTTGACTCAGGCGCCTCACATAACCTCATGCCGAAAGATGTAATGGAAAAGTTGAATCTTGATGTCACCCAACCCTATAAAGATCTGTATTCGTTTGATTCAAGTCAGGTCAAATGTCTAGGCCTAATCAAAGACCTTTGTGTATCCCTAGTCCAATTTCCCAACAAAGACAATCTTAATGGACGTAGTAGTTGCTGACATCCCCACAAAGTATGGCATGCTGCCATCCAGATCATGGGGAGCAAAATTGCAAGGATCCCTTTAACTCGACCTCTCTTACACCACCATATCTGTCTTTGGGCAACCAAAGAGACTTTATAGGGAGACATTAATGAAGTATGTGGTAAGTAGTGAGGAGAAACCCAAAAATTTTCCAATATACTCAATCCATTCTGATATGGATTCTTTTATTTTGTTTAATGACAACACAAGCCCTCCAACTCCTGACAAGCCGTCATTCCTGGAGCAAGGAACCAATGCCAATGAGAGATTTGTTGCCAATACGCATGAAATTGTCTCAACAGCCAAGGCAACCAGCACAGGACAAGAAGAAAACCCCGAAACAGAAATCACCAGCTCATCCGTTCCGCATACCACTCGAATCCCCAATACACACCTTGGACGAGAAGCCACATGGTATTTAGAATTTGATGGTGCAGTTAACAAGTTAGGAGCAGGGGCTGGAGTGTGGATTTACAATACTCACGAGAATCACGCACAAGGGCATGCCTATAGACTCAATTTTAGATGTACAAACAATACGGCGGAGTATGAAGCCCTTCTCTTAGGTCTCAAGCTGCTCAAAACCCTGGGGGCTACCACCATTTCCATCCTAGGTGATTCAGATCTCATCATACAACAGATAAAGGGCAACTTTGTCGCTAATGATAGTATAATGAGAGCTTACAGAGCCGCTGCCTGCGAATTGCTTAGCGCCTTCAGTGATTTTGAGCTGGCCAAAATTACACGAGATCATAATATTCATGCCCATAGCCTAGCTAGCTTCGCTAGCACATGTAGGCTTCCCTTTGGACCAAGTCACCACTTCACTGCAGAAATAAAACACAAACCGTCAATCCCTAATAATGTCGAGAATTGGCATGTATTCCAAGATGATGCCCAGATTAACAATTTTTTGACTCTGGAGGATGAATTCTCTAGCACAAACATTGACATGGATGCTATAGCCGAATCACAACAGTTAGCAGAAGAAACTCGCCTAACCCTAACAGCTGCCATGGCTAAAAAAATACTAAGCCCAACTATTTTTGACGGTACGAACATAGGGCAACTGAAACAATTTTTTTCACCTAAGCCAGCCGAAGTAAAAGACGAGTTTATTGACCTAAAAGGAAATGTTCTGCCTGCCGGCCTCACTCCATTGGAAGACATGTTTGATGACAACGATGTGGCCAGAAAACCAAAGATGGAACCTTTGAATGCTGCCATAGAAGAATACAACATAGGAACAACAGAACATCCCAGAATGATTAAACTATCCAAAAATCTGCCTCCTGACCAAAAACCAAAATATGTGGATCTGTTCAAAGAATTTCAAGATGTATTTGCCTGGAGTTATGAGGACTTAAAGTCCTATGACACTTCAGTAATCCAGCATACCATTCCCCTAAAACCAAATCAGAAACCGTTCAAACAGAAACTCCGAAGAATCAACCCCATGCTTCTTCCTTTGATTGAAAAAGAAATAAAAAGAATGTTTGAAGCAGGTATCATTGCACCCATCATATTCTCTGAATGGGTGTCTAACTTAGTTCCCACCAGAAAGAAAACAGGAGAGATAAGACTGTGTGTAGATTTGAGAAATCTAAACCAAGTCTCTCTAAAAGACCACTACCCGTTACCCAAAATGGACCATATCTTGCAAAGATTAGTGGGTTCCTCTAGGATTTCCCTACTGGATGGATTCTCAGGATTTAACCAAATCCTTGTCCACCCAGACGATCAGGACAAAACAGCTTTCACCACACCCTGGGGAACGTTCAAATATGTTAAAATGCCTTTTGGGCTGAAAAACGTCGGCGTTACCTTTCAGAGGGCAATGGATATTGCGTTTGCCAAGGAGATACAGATTTCCTTGTAGTTTACTTGGATGACCTGACCCCATTTTCCAAATCCGACCTACAACACCTTAAGCACTTAAGGCAAATTTTCATCACATGTAGGAAATACAACATTTCCTTGAATCCTAAGAAGTCTCTGTTTGCCCTGGAGGAAGGTAGGCTATTAGGGCATATAATATCAAAATATGGGATCAGAATCAACCCAGAAAGAATTCAGGCTATCCTCCAAATCCCTTACCCAAGAAACACAAAAGAATTACAAGCATTCCTCGGAAAAATAAACTTCCTGAGGAGATTTATCCCCAATTTAGCCGAGCTAATAAGGCTATTGAGCAAGATGCTAAAAAAGGATGCCAAGGTGAGATGGTCTCTTGAGGCCAAGCAAGCTTTTGAGAGTATAAAAACTGCCCTGACTCAAACACTTGTCCTCACCAGTCCTCAATTTGACAGAGACTTTATCATTTTTTCTTTTGCATCAGAACATACCATAGTCGCAGTCCTTCTGCAGAAAGATGATCAGGGCAACGAGAAACCAATTGCTTCCTTCAGCTGAGCTTTGAGAGACGCACCCCTAAAATTTTAGATCATGGAAAAGCAAGCCTACGCCCTGGTCAAAGCCATCAAAGACTTCAGAATTTACATCCTCTACTCCCATGTGATCGCATATGTCCCTAATGTTGTTGTAAAGGATATACTAACTCAAGGATTGGAAGGCAGAAGAGGCAAATGGATTGCTAGCATCCTTGAATACGACATTGAGATAAAGCCCACCAAGCTCGTAAAAGGACAAGGGCTAGCCAAGCTAATGTCTGAAACAAACTTCCAAGCATTAGACATTAATCAACTGGATGATGAAGCGGAGCTGGCGACTCCTCAGATCAGTGATACCTTCACACAGTCCCCTTGGTATTCTGATATTTGCTTTGTATTATTAAACCTGTGCGCTCCCCCAGGATTGTCCAGAACCAAGAAAAGATTTTTAAGGATGAAATCATCAAATTTCTGTGTCATAGATGGTGCTTTGTTTTGGAAAAATTATGAAGCTATTTTGCTTAAATGTTTAACTATAGATGAAACTAACACCGTCATGAAAGAATTTCATGCAGGTGACTGCGGAGGACATTTATATTGGAAATCCACGGCAGACAAGATCTTACGAGCTGGCTATTACTGGCCTTCTCTATTTGCAGATGTGAAGAAGTTTACCGCCTCATGCCACAAATGCCAAACCTTTGAAGGAAAAAGAAAGTTATTGCCTCTTCCCCTAAAGCCCATTTCAACCGAGAAACCTTTTCAACAATTGGCTCTTGACTTCATCGGAGAAATCCATCCCTCTTCCTCAGGCCAACACAAATGGATTCTAACAGCCACCGATTATTTTACCAAATGGATTGAAGCCGTCCCGTGTAGACAAGCTAGTGACTCCACCATTATCCAATTCCTTGAGAGCAACATCCTTTCTAGATTTGGCTGCCCGGAGAAAATCATTACCGACAATGTTGCAGCTTTCAAATCTAAAAAAATCATTAACTTTTGCCACAAATACCATATTACCTTAGGCCACTCCACAGCTTATTACCCGCAAGGCAATGGCTTGGCCGAGTCTTCCAACAAAAGCCTCATCAATATCATAAAGAAGATGCTAGAAGAAAACAAAAAGAACTGGCACAAAAAGCTCACCAATGCCCTATGAGCAGACCGACTGTCCACCAAAAAATCCATCGGGATGAGCCCCTATGAACTTGTATATGGCATGGATGCCAAGTTTCCTTCATCCCTGGGCATACCTACTATCAAAATGTTGCAAGAAATTCAAGCTGAACCAAATGACATGCAAAGAAGAGTTAATCAGACCATTCACCTTCAGCAAACCAGGGAACAAGTTTTCAATAGAGCTCAGGGTCTACAAGAAAAACTCAAGAAAATGTTTGATAAGAGGACTAAAGCAGAGGATTTCTGGGTGGGCAACAAAGTTCTAAGATGGGATGCAAGAAGAGAAGACAAGGGCAAACATGCAAAATTCGATTTTTTGTGGAAAGGTCCATACATTATCAGCGCTGTGCAAGGCAATAACACATACTTTCTCAAATCTCTTGATAACAGCACAGCGGAAGAGGGCCCGATCAATGGCCGGATGTTGAAGCACTACAATGATCCTCCTGCTTGGAAAGGGCAGATGGTGGTTGGTTTGTACATAGTTGTATATATCAGTTTTTGTCCTTTTTATAGTTTATAATACTGAAGCACGCGGAAGAAAGCAGGCGGCACTTTGCAGAAGACAGCAACTACTAAAGACCAAGGCGTTCTGACCTGCTGTTCTTGACTTCTCACAAGGAGAAGCCATCCCTGAGTGGAGCCACTGTTAGTTTCCTGCTGTAGCAGGTTATTCATATTTCATGATTGGCATTTTATAGGCCAAATATGTCGTACTTTGCTTGCTGCAATGCTCCATGTTTGCTTAATAGTCTCCAAGTGAAGAAGGCTTCTTCAAGCTCATTCAATTGCCTTCCAAATTTTGTAAAGTTATCCCGGTATCGCCAATTTTTCAGTTAAAGGGAGGTCCAAACAGCTTAATCTTGGTCTCCCTAGGTTAATTTCCTGTTTAAGAATATAAGAGAAGTAAATCTGTCCAACAGCTTAATCTTGGCAGATTCTTAGATAGGTAGAGAAGCAGAGGAGCCCAACAGCTTAATCTGGGCCCTGGAAGAAATAAGGATAGTATGTAGATAGGAAAGCATCAAAAGAAAAATGAATGATGGGTTTGCAAGTCTAAGTGCACCCCAAACAAAAGAAGAAAAAATGTTAGGTAAGTAGGCTGGGTAGGTAGTTCTGAGGTTGCTAAATCCTAATTGCTGACCAGTTCCAGATTTTCAGGTGTCATATCATTCAGGACACAATCAGCATGTAATCCTATGCGAGAAGCTCAAAAGAGGTATAACTAACTCCCCTTCTCTGTTTTCCCAATCATTAACTAATTTCCCCAAAAGAGGTCAAGATCTGCTTGACACCTCTTAAGTTCCATCATCTTCATAACACTAGCTTGAGTAAAGATCTGCTTTGCTCAAAGTTGTTCCATACTTTCTCTTAAGCATGGTCCTACCCCCTTGTAACAACCCAAGTTCTCTCTAACTTAGCGCTTTCTTACCATCTCCATATTAACCACTAACATTATTATTTAGCTCCCTATATTTTCCCATCCCCCTACTAATATTATGTAAATCATCCCCTATATTCATATCCCTCCCCCTGGTTGAAAAATAACCATAGGCACCCTCGGGAATTGCTCAGTTTACCTGAAACTCAGCAATAACCCTTGACCTCCAAACCATCTCCTAGATACAATGGACTCCTTCCAGAGTATAAGATCCCTCTGAGGTAATCGGACCCCTTCCGAAACCTCAAATGCCCTTCGCACCCACTTACTTGCTCTTTCCTCCCAAAACTTACTCTCCATAGAACCTTAAGGCCAGATCGCATCACAAGATCGCAGTTTTCTTCTCCATGCAAGTTATGACCCATCCGTCACTACCCGACGCGATATTGCGATATCGGGGGTCGGCGGTCGCAAGCGCCGAATGTCCAACTCAAGCACCCTCCGTTCCCCGCTGATGCGATATTGCGATCGCATCGGAGCTTCTTCATCGCATTACCTCCAGTATCAGCACCTCACCACGTCGTTCTGTACCAGGGACCCACCACAGCTGACGTCATCCGCTATACAGCCGACGTCATGCTGACGTCAACAGCCAGAAAAGCCGAAACTTCACGCAGGAAGAAAAATCACACTTCGAAGCTCCAGAACATCTACAATTATACATTTGTCTCAAGTTTCTTTGATTGCAACTTGACATCACTTCCCAGCAACTTTTACAAGTCTTCCTCTATCCACAAGTCATCCCTTTTTGACAACTTCTCTTAGTAACTGTAATGGCTCTCCATGTTTGTTATATGTCCTTAAGTCTACATTTTTTTCTACTTGTGGCTACAATTTCTTCCTATGGTTGCTTCTTCTAATTTTCCTGCAACTAAGCTCCCCCTATTAAGGCTGGGTCTATTTGCCCCTACATGCAACTTTTTTCCTTATGAAACTTTTCTCTTTAGACTACTCCCCTATGTACTTGAACTTCCTTTTACTTCTTCTTTTTAGTACTACCCACTTGGGCTTATGATTTATTTTGTTTACAATTTAACTCCTTTTACTACACATTTCTTCTTTTCTTGTTAAGGGATCATCCCCCTAAACTGATGCTTCTCATTGTTTGCTTCACTTTCTTTACACATCAACTGCTGATTCACATCTTGCAAATTTTCCATTTCATCATTCTTCTACTACAACTCACTCTTCTAAAGTTCTCATCTTCTTAATGTGGCTTGAGGTGTTGTAATATCTCACTTATCTATTACTAATGAAATGGGAGAGATATCACTCCCAAATTTTGTCTTAGACATTCAAAAGTATTTTTGGGAAGAGGTTTTGTAAATATATATGCAAATTATTCCTTAGTAGCAATGTATCCAACATAACACTTTGTTCAACTACCTACTCTCTTAAAAAATTATACTTGCTGGAACTGTGTTTTATCTTTGAATTCATTAGAGGTTCTTTGAAATGTTGATTACACTTGTATTATCACAAGTATTCGATATTGGTTGATCATATTCTACTTTGATATCCTTTAGAGTCCACTTCATCCAATGAACTTGATTACACCACACAGTTGTTGCAATGTACTGGACTTTGGCTATGGATAGGGATATTGAGGTTTGTTTCTTACTCGACCATGATACTAGACAATTTATGAGAAAGAATGCTCCCCCACTTGTACTTTTCTTATCATCTACACTTCATGCCCAATATTCATCTATATGTGTTGTTAAAGAAAGGGTTTTCTTGTTGAATACCATAGGCCAAAGTCAAGAGTACCCCTCAAATAACTAAATATTCTCTTAACTACTCGCACATGAGTCTTGTTTGGTGAAGATTTAAATCTTGCAACCAATCCTACTACTTGCATAATATATAGTCTTGATGTTATCAAAAATAGTAAGATACCAACTACTAACTTGTACATAGTTTGATTTGCATCAAGGGATTTGTCATCTTTTCTGAACTTGCATCCTGTGACCATGAGTGTGCTAGAAGGTGCATTTATATCCCAAATTTCTTCAACATTTCCTTAATATATTGAGTTTGGGATATGGGTATTCCTTTTCTGGATTGAAAAATCTATAGACCTAGAAATAATAACAATTCTCCTAACATGGACATTTCTATTTATTTCCGCATTTATTTTGCAAAACTCTTGCTCATTGTGTCAACATCACTTCCAAAAATAACATCCTTTACATATACCACATTGATTGAAAAAATTTCATTATTTTCTTTGATATAAAGGTTGTTGTCTGCTGCTCTTATTTTGAATCCTTGTTGTTGTAGATACTTGTCAAGTATTGATTACCAAGCCCTGGGAGCTTGCTTTAGACCATTCAATTCTTTCTTTAATCTACACACATCATTTTCATTTTCTAACAACTAGAATTCTTTTGGTTGTTCAACATATACTTCTTCTTCCAAGTCACCATTCAACAAGGTTGACTTGACATCCATTTGATAGAATTTGAACTTTATAAAACAAGTAAATTCCAAAACAATTATGCCAAGAACATTTTGGGGGCTTCAAGTCTAGCTATTTAAAAAAAAATGTCTTCAAAATCAACAACTTCCAGTTGTGCATACCCTTTGTAGACTAATTTGGCCTTATTCCTCACCACCTATCCATCCTCATTTAGTTTGTTCCTAAAGACCCACTTAGTGCCAATTTCATTCTTTTCTTGTGGTCTAGGAATAATTTTCCATGTATGATTTTTCTTGATCTAACCTGACTCTTCATCCATATTTTTGTTCTAATTATTATCGTTACTATGTTTGGAAAAGTTCTTGGGTTCTATTTTGGAAAATAAGTCAAATTTGGTATGTTGTGGTATTCTTATCAATTTTCTTCTAGCCTAAACTTGTGACACCTTATCACTAAGGATTTAGTATTTTGGATGAAACTTTTGAACATATCTTGATAGATTCTTTGGATGTGGAAGTTATGCCCCTTCCTCTTCTTCTTCCTCTTGTTCCTATTTTCCCTCTTTATGTTCTTTGTTGATTATCTCCACTGACTCTTCATTTATTTTCTTATTTTCATTATTAGGTAACTTCATCTACTTTTATATCAATGTTATCTACCACTTTTCATAGTCTTTTGTCGAAACATCTGTAGCCCTTTATTTTGGGTGCATAATCGATGAAAATTTGTTCATCTATTTTTAGAATCAAACTTCCCTAAATTGTATTCAATTATCATTATGCAGAACTTGCTTCCAAATACCTTAAAGTGTTTGAATATATCTGGTTTGCATTTCCATATTCATAAGGAGTCTTGTTGTTACCACTTTTATTTGTGCTATGTTGAAAATATATATTGCAATGTACACTACTTATCCCAAAAATATGTCTAGCAGATTGGATTCATTGAGCATTGTTCTTTCCATTTCCTGAATAGTTCTATTATTTCTTTAAACAATTCCATTTTGTTGTGGTGTCCTCACCATTGAAAAATTTCTTCTCATGCCATGATTTTAATTTTTTTTATTAAATTCATTAGAGGTAATCTCGACTCCTATGTTTAATCTTGAACATCTAATTTTTAGATCAGTCTCATTTTCAATCAGAGCTTTAAAAGCTTAAAATTTTTCAAATTCTTAAAATTTGTCTTTAAGAAATGTAACCCATGTCATTCTTGTGTAATCATCAATCAAAAGCATAAAATATCTCTCACCTTTTAATGTTTGTGTCCTTGTTTTCCGATAAAGATTTGTATGAATAAGTTGCAATGGATTTGATGATGATTACTATTTTGTCTTGAAACTAACCCCGGTCTGCTTCCCATGTTGACATACTTGCAAATAATATCATTTTATTTTGATATATTTGGCATGTCTCTCACTGATTATGTTTTGTTGATTTTTACTAAATTATCAAATCTAATATGATGCGTCCTTCTATCCCATAATCATCTCTCATCTAATTTCCACATGCAACAATTTTCTTTTGCTCCATCTAATATATATACATTGGTTGATTTTCAGTTGTATTTTCCACCACTCTTCGAAAATATTTTTTTCTTATTTCACATATTTTAAAATGGAAGGTGAGATCATATCCTTGATCACACATTTGACTAACAGTTAGGATATTTCTTTTTAGACCATCAACATAACGTTTTGAGCTTTAAATTTTCATTATCAAGGATAATCATCCCTTTACCCATTATTTTGGTAGGTGCATTGTTTCCAAAAGTGACATTTCATTCTTTGTCTTCCTTTATAGATAGAAATTTTCTCTTATCTATAGTCATATTCTTTGAGAACCCATTATCAATGTACCATTGGCTTTTTTGGTTTTGAACACAATAAAAAACCACTCTTCTTATATTTCTTGCTTCTTTTTTCAAATCTTTGTTCTTTTATTTCCTTTTGTAACAATATATTCTTCTCCACTCTGATTTAGAGGCTTCAATGTACTTCTTCTACACTCATGAGCATTGTGCCCAAAATTATTGCACTTGAAAATTCAACATGATCTAATAAGGGGGCAAATGAGTTGTAATTTTTGACAACGTTCTCATTAAAACTTCTAGGATTGTTTCTCACATAACCATTCCTTGAGATCTTATATGATCCCCTGCTTCTATTCCTCATATAGTCATTTCTTACATATCTTTGGAATCTATTTCCTTGTGACCAAATTTATTACATGAAAAGCAATAGCCATAAAAAATGATTTAGAAACCTAGATGAAAAAGGCCTTATTGGGGGAATTGATCTTTTGAATCCATTCCTAGGCCTCAACTGGTCTTCACTTCATTTCATGTCATTGTTTGTACTGCTGATGGGGTCATGTCTCTATTGGCCTTCTCCTTTTTTCTGATTGCTACTTTCATTGATAGATCTTCTGAGCAAATTAACATAGCTTTCAGGTCCCTTTTTTCATTTCTCTATTAATGTCATTGAGATTGATTCTCACTTGGAAATTTCATGATAACCAAGACCTGTTTTAATAAAATAATATATTTGGAAACTAAGAATATCATCCAATATTTCAGAACTCTTTCCAAACTTCAAACTTTGATTGAACTGATTGTTGGTTTTTCCTAAATCCATTCTTGAGGAAACAATATTGTTAAGAAATCTAGAACATTATGTGAATTAGATTCTTCAATTTGATTTATGTTATCTTGAAATTTACTTGTGAAATTATATGTTGATTATGTTAGTGTTATTTTCGTCAAATAAATGCCAACATGAAGATCACAAAGATAAGCACACAAGATGTAGTCACATAGCCAGGGAAAAACCCCTATGAAGGGGAAAACCCCAATCAACTCTTTCTCTAGTAGATTAAATCATGTTCAGACACACGTAACCCTTTGACCAATAGACTTTCTCCAACCACCAAGTCAGCTCCCTTTGCTTTAGTCTCACTTCTTTTGCAGTTCAAATATTTCCTGCCTTCTTGCTTCAAATATTCTTGGTCCTTCCTGTAGTGGCTCCTACAACAAGATTTTTCTGCCTTTTCTGTAATAGCTCATAAACTAAAACTTTCATCCCTTCCTGTAATAGGTCTTGCAATAGAATTTCTCAGCCATTTCTTTAATTATCATAGAGATTATATACCCCTCATTCCTCAGGAACCTGAGCCTTCTTTTTGCAGTAATTTTGGCCTTTTCATCTCAGATATCTTGGCTCCCTTGTAATGGTCTCCTATAATAGGGATTCTCGACCCTTCCTTCCTTTTATCTGAACTTCAAAAAGTTATATATTGAAATTCATGACCATGTATCCAACTAGGTTGAGTTAATAGGATATAAATACTTGTTTTCCACTATACATTTGAGCCGACATGAACAATTGCTTTGAGGCCAACTTGTAGGCTTGATTTGAGGACGACTTGTGCAGAAGCCAACTTGTATACTTGTTTGGAGGTTGTCTTGAAGTGTATGGTGGCTTTCTTTATAGGAGAAGGAAGTTGAATTGGTGGAGGATTTTTTCTTTGACACAAAAACACTTACAATTTTGACTCAATAAAAACCCTATAAGCCTACAATGGAGGCTTGACCTATTAATCATCAAACCAAGCATGAAAGACATGCTTTAATAAGTCATTAAAATAAATAATTTTATTTCTTTTGAAAAGTACATGACTCAAATACAATTATGAATATCGACACTAGTTACATTCTTCAACACCCCCCCAACTAGGGAGGTCTTCATAATTTTACATATAGGTACAAGGATGAACTCAAAATGAAATGATATATAAAGACAAAGAGTCATATAGCACCACAGTGCTACAGATCAGATACCTAATGAGGGTACACTAATTGGGTGGGACTAAGTTGGACTCAAGCTTTAGCCACTATAGGAACCATCAATATTTTAAGCTCTATCACCAACCCAGGGATCTAGGTGTGTATCCAAGGTCAGATATTCATAACCAATGCCACCCTACCTACTTTGGGATCTAGACATCAACACATAGTCTGACCAAATGTCCTCCCAAGCATATTTCCATAAGATGATTCATCTCTCCTAAAAACTAAATCAGATATATCCACCAATCCAAGCATGCTTCAAACATTCAACCTTTTATGGAGAGATCTTGCATAAACATAACCCCAGTTAGAAGTAAACTTTCGATACATATACACGTAATTCAAAACTTAGGGGTCTTCAATTATCCTTATTCTTCTCATATATATTTTTTTTTCAAAAAAATTCAAATCTTATTCAACTTTGTTGTCAACATATTATGAACTCATGGAGGGTATCCAAGCTCCCCCTCAACTTAACAATAGACTTCATCTGGTTCTTCTTTTCATCATTCATATTATTAAGTCATTTTCATGATAGGAGAAAATCTTCAACATTTTGAAGATTGTGTTCCCGCAAAGCTAGTAATAAGTACAACTAAATATAAATATACATGAGGATGAGATCAAACTTGAATAATCTTTCATATCCAACTTGAAATCTCCTGCTAGGGTTTTTGACATAATTCCTAGATTCCAAAGTCAAATCTTAGGTATTAACAACTTAGTAGCGGAAGAAATTATTTAAGTCCCAAAAAATAGATCAACATCCACAAAATCAAATATTGTACATCTACAGTTTCAACAATTTCATGACAGATTTTACTAGGTTTTGTTACAAACCCTAGAACTAGCAAGTTTACATCTAGGGTTTCATATTAATCTTTTGCACATATACAAAAATTGAACCCTAACATGTTTTACTAGGGTTTTAATTATGCAGAAGCAAATACACCTAGGGTTTCCCTAATTCACCAAACCCTTTTGGGTTTTATGACAAACCCTAAAAGATTTGGGTTTTACAAAAGTATTATTAAAAAAAATTAAATATTGTTAGACTTACAAACCCTAAGTAGCCCAGGGTTTCAATATTATCGACAATATACTCTAAGAATCAATAAGTTAGAGTTTTATAGTGAACTCGATAAAATTAGGGTTTCTAAAAATGAAAAATTGACAAGAAATATGACGGAGGTAAATTCAATTTAGCGATTGATCTTCCTAACAAATATCTTTTACGATACAAAATCTTGAACATAAGATAGTTAGTAATACAAGGTGATTTTCTTTTAAAATAATTTTACAAATAAGTTATTGCAAATAGACATACTTGGATTTTATCCTTTTACAAACCTTGTAGGGTTTTTCCTTGAAGTGTTTTCTTTCATGAATCATAATTTATACCTGCAATATTTAATGACAAGTACAACAAATCAAACTATACGATACCAAAAACTGTGAAGTCAATATAGGGTTTCCTAGGCAATTAAAGTTTCCAATTAAAAATCAAAATATCTTTTACAAACCCTATGACAAGGGTTCTTCATGAGTTACCTAGGGTTTTTGATTTGAATGGAAAATGGCATCCACCCACGATATTCATCCACCCATGGTATTCATCCACCAATGGAATTTACCCATGGTATTGTAAGTGGCATCCACCCATGGTATTTATCCACCCATTGTAATGTAAGTGGCATCCACCAATGGTATTCATTCACCCATGGTATTATCTCTTGGTATTGTGACATCGATCCATGGTATTATCCCATGGTATTGTGATATTCACCCATGGCATTCATTCACCCATGGTATTTACCCACCCATGTAATTTATCTTTGGTATTGTAACCAAAAAAGGTTATAAGTAACAAGTCACATTTTGTAAAAGGACAGATTGTCCACTACAATGTAGCATTTACAGTTATTATCTGTTTTAGTAAAAAAAAAAAATTTGTGGTTTTGTTTATTGTGTGTTCTCCGATTTTCTTCTGACATTTCAATTTTTCAGATCTTGGGTAGTTTTTTTCTTGAGATGAAATGATCTTCTTTATGCCCTTTGTTCAAATCCCTTGCTCTGATACTTTGTTGAGAAGTCTAGAGTATTATGTGAGTTATATTCTTCAATTTGATTTCTCTTATCTTGACATTTACTTGTGAAATTATATGTTGATTATGTTAGTGTTCTTTTCATCAAATAAATTCCAACATGAATATCAAAAAGACAATAACACAAGATGTAGGTACATAGCCAGGGAAAAACCCCTATGTGTTATGCAACCATCTCATAGAAAAGATATATCAACGACTTAAAAATTGTCCTCTTTGAGGGGGAAACCTCCTTTACATTACATAAATGAACAATTCTTGGAGGATACAAATGACGTGATTTTCTTTGTATATATAGGAGTATAAGGGGTCACAATATAATCATAGCCTACATAATAGTAATAATACAAGGGCACAACAATAACAATAGTGGGCTTCTACAGGGAAACCAATAACAACATGGGGGTTACATAGGCACAACAATAAAAATGAGGGGGATACACTAGTATTATAAGGACTTAACATGCCCCTCTCCTTTAAAAAAATGTTGTCCTCAATTCTTGAGTAGTTTTGGATGCTTACGTATAAAATTCTCATCCTCCCATGCGGAATCTTCAGCGGGTAAATTCTTCCACTTAATGAGATACTCTGAAATTAATCGATTCTGTTGCTGTTGGGTTCTTATTTCTGTGATTGCTTTAGGCTCAAATATGATTTTTCCTTCTTCATCAAGTTTTGGAAACACTGTTTGAACTGGAAGCTTGTCACTATAACCTTCTTTAAGCATCAAACATGGAAAAATGGGTGTACCTGGGAAGATGTAGGCAACTCCAATTTCTATTCCATAGTACCAATATTTTGCAAAACCTTGTAAGGACCGTAGTACTTGGGTGATAATTTATTATCCTTCTTAGATTGCTTGAGAGACATTTGTTTGCATGGTTGTAATCGTAAAAATACCCAGTCACCTATATCAAAACTTCTTTCACTACGATGTTGATCTTCCTGTTGTTTCATTTGATTTTGCGCCAGAGTGAGGCTATCCTTTAAGAGTTGGAGAACTTGTTGTTTATGCTCAATGTGATCTTCCACTACTTGAAACTTAGAATTTTCCCTTAAATATGATGTGATGGATGCTGGATTATATCCATAAAGTGCCATAAATGGGGTCAGTTTTGCTGGAGTATGGAAGGAAGTGTTATACCACCATTGTTATGAAACCAACTCACAAAAAGATAGAAAAGATAGATGAACACCTTAGAAATAAGCCTCTTCGAGGGGGAAACCTCCTTTACATTACACAAATGAAAAATTCTTGGATGATACATATGAAAGACCTCCTTTCTATAATATAGGAGTCTAAGGGATCATAATATAATCAGAGCCCGACATAACAATAATAATGTAAGGGCACAATAATAACAATAGTGGGCTTCTATGGGGCACAATAGTAACAATATGGGGACTACATGGGTAAAACAATATAATAAGGGGGTTGTACTAATAACAAAAAGGGGTTACACTAGTAGCATAGGGGCCTAACATGTCCGTCTCCTTCAAAAAGTGTTGTCCTCAACGCTTGAGTAGTTCTTGATCCTTCTGTATAAAATTCTTGTCCTCCCATGTGGAATATTCCGCAGCTAAGTTCTTACACTTGATGAGATACTCTGAAATTGATTGATTTCGTAGCTATCGGGTTCTTGTTTCTGTGACTGCTCCAGGTTCTAATATGATGTTTCCTTCCTCTGCAAGTTCTAGCAATATTGTTTGAATTGGGATCTTCTGCAACTTTTGAATGAGTGGCCACACTTCTTCGTCCTTCTTCCATTCATCCCTTACTTTATTTATCCAATCTGGTTGGATAATAGAAATAGCACAAAACAATGTTTTCACATCCTCATCCTTTCTTGAGAGTGCATCTGCAACAAAAATTTGCTTCCCTTTTCTATAGATGATGTCAAAGTCATAACACAACATATTTGTGACCCATTTTTTCTGTTCTTCTAAAGATAATATTTGTTCTAAAATGTATTTAACACTATCATGATCCATTTTTACCTTGAAAGTTTTTCCGATTGGGTAAGTTCGCTATTTATTAAGTGCATGTAGTATTTCCAACATTTCCTTCTCATAAATAGATTGCTTGAGATGTAGCCATAAAAATACCCAATCATTTTTATCAAAACATTTTTCACTATGATGTTGATCTACCTGTTGTTTCATTCAATTCTACACCAAAGTGACATTATACTTTAAAATTTGGAGAACTTGTTGTTGATGCTCGATGTGATCTTTCACTGCTTGAACTTTTTCTTCTTGATATGCGCTTGTATCTTTAGAGTTTGAGGAGTGGTAATTTCTTCCAATGCTTTACAAGATATGGTCGGATTCATTTCTTGATGCTTGACGTGATCTTTCACTTCTTGAACATTTTTCTTCTTGATATGTCCTTCTATCTTGATAGTTTGAGGAGTGGTAATTCCGGTGAATGCATTACAAGATATGGTTGGATTCATTTCTTCTTTCTCGATGTGATCTTTCACTTCTTGAACCTTTTTCTTCTTGATATGTCCTTCTATCTTGAGATTTTGAGGAGTGGTAATTCTTGCCAATGCTTTACAAGATATGGTTGGATTCATTTCTTCTTTCTCTCGAGTTGGTTCTTGGTGTATATCCTCTTCTTTTGATGTTCCTTGATCCTTTTCTTCCTCCTCTTCATACTCTAAGTAAAATAATTTCTTCTTAACACACTTATGACCTTTAGTGGATTTTCTATCACAATTGTAACAAAGCCCCTTTTCTCTTTTCTCTTCCAATTGTTGTGGTGTAATCCTTATAGGTTATGGAAGGCTAGGAGAAGAAACACTTTCATAATTATAGTCATGAGTGATGGGATTCCTTGTTTCCATAATTTCGCTTTCAATTTTTCTTGCCAACTTGAATGCCTCCTTCAATGAATCAGGTTCCCAAAAACAAACCTCATGTTGAACGTTATCCTTTAAAGTCCATATGAAGACATCAATCATTTGCTTCTCTGGAATATAATTTACCCTTCTATTCAATTTTTGAAAGTCCTCAATGTTCTCTTCGATTGAACCCTTTTGTTTGAGATTTATCAATTGGCAAAAGAAGGAGTTTCTCTTTGTATCCTCATAATGTGCTATCATTTCCTCCGTGAAAATTGACCACGTAACAGGTGGTTTACGAGAACAAAGCCCTTTATACCATAAAAAATGATTAGGTTCTAAATATGAAGATGCAATACATACCTTTTGTAACAGTGGTGCACCATGTAGATCAAAATATTTCTCCATTTGTAGTATCCAATTTACCAGATCCTTGCCATCAAACTTCCTCATCTCGTTTTTTCTTGATTTTAGGAGCTCAATCTTGAAATGGTTGTAACTCTGTAATTTTGGATCTTCCAGTTCTAAAATCGCAACGTGCAATAGGTCTCTGTGTCCTCTTTCTAATGCCACTATTTTGATTGAATTTAGATTCTCCAAGGCAGAGTTATGCACAATCTCCCAAGATGACTTGATTATAGACCTTTCCAGAAGAGAAAACTTGTATGAAGTTCCACGTGTCCCTGCCTTTACCTTAGGATCTGAAAATTATATACAAGAAACTACAATCTTTCCTCTTTCTGTAACTTCTTACGAAATTGCAATTTGATGCTCAAAAAACAAGTTATGACGATTTTCCCAAGGTCACCTATTTGGAATGTAATTCAGGAGTCTGCAAAAAGACCAACTTCCTCAGATCATATCTTCGCGAATATAGCGCGAAAAGTTCTGGAATTCAGACACGAGGTTCAATGTGATTTCATCTCAAATGGGTTTTTTTTTTCTTTTGAAACGTTGCAAAAAAAGAGTTATAGTGAAAATTCCACGATGACCTATTTGGAGCAGTGAAACCCTAGAATCCAAAGCTCTGATACCAAATTTTATGAAACCAGCTCACAAAAAGATAGAAAAGATAGATTAATGCCTTAGAAATAAGCCTCTTCGAGGGGGCAACCTCCTTTAACATTAAACAAATGAACAATTCTTGATGATACAAATGACAGAACTCCTTCTATGTATAGGATCTACGGGTCATAATATAATCAGAGCCAACATAACAATAATAATGTAAGGGCACAATAATAACAGTAGTGGGCTTCTATGGGGCACAATAGTAATAATATGGGGATTACATGGGTAAAAAAATATAATAAGGGGGTTGTACTAATAACAATAAGGGGTTATTCTAGTAGTATAGGGGCCTAACAACCATTCAACTATAGGTAACCACTTGACCCATTGTGTTTATTTATCATATACAAAGCAACAAAGATATCCTTCCAAACATTTGTTCACTATCTTAGTTTTCCCATCAGATTGAGGATGATAAGATGAGTTATGAGCTAATTGAGTACCAAGACAAGAAAATAGTTTTGTCCAAAAATTTCCAGCGAAAATGGGATCTCTATCACTTACTATAATCTTGGGATTTCCATGAAGCTTTTGAATTGTTTCCATAAATGTAGTAGCAATTGTACTAGCTTTAAAAGGATGAGATAATGCAAAAAAGTGTGCATACTTTGTAAGTCTATCAACTACCACCATGATGACACTCTTTCCTTTAGACTTGCGTAAACCTATGATAAAATCCATTGATACCTCCCCCCAACATTGAAATGGAATAGCTAAAGGTTGTAACAGATCTGGGGTCTTAATTGTCTCAACTTTATTTTGTTAGCAAACCAAACAATTCTACCACAAACTTCTTAATATCAAATTTGAGGCCATCCCAAAAAAATTACTTCTTGAATCTATGGTAAGTTTTAATAATCCTCATTTCCCTCCTAAGGAAGAGGTGTGTAATTCCAAAAGAATAGTTTGTTAGATTTGGGAATCTTACAAAGATAAAAGCAATCTTTATACCTTAATGAATCATTTTTCCAGCTAAATTTATCTAATGTACAGGGATTTTACTGCAGCTTTTGAATGAGTGACCAAACCTCTTCATCATTCTTCCATTCATCCCTTGCTTCGGTTATCTAATCAGGTTTGATAATAGAAATTTCACAAAGCAATGCTTCCACATCATCATCCTTTCTTGAAAGTGAATCTACAACAACATTTTGCTTCCCTTTTTTTCGACGATTTCAAAGTCATAACCCAACACATTTTTCATCAATTTTTGTTGCTATTCTAAAGATAATATTTGTTCCAAAACGTATTTAAGATTATCACGACTATTTTTACCTTGAAGTGTCTTCCCATTAGGTAAGGCCACCATTTATTTAGTGCGTGTAGTATTGTCAACATTTCCTTCTCATAAATAGGTTTGTGTAAATACTTTCCTTTGATTGGATGAATTTCAAAAGAAATGGGTATTCTTTCTTGCATTAAAACAACGCCAATCCCATTTCCCGAAGCATCGAATTCCACATAATTATTTTGTGTGAAGTCTGGCATAGCTAAGGCCAGTGCTTGTCACATTGCCTCTTTAAGATGTTCAAAGGCCTTCTTTTCTTCTTGAGTCCAAGAAAATAAATCTTTATTTAGTAATGATGTTAGAGGTGCTTCTATTCTCCCATAATTCTTAACAAACTTGTGATAATACCCTGTCAAGCCGAGAAATCCTTGAAGATGCTTTATGGTTGTGGGGATTTTCTATTCCTTAATGGATTTAATTTTGTTAGGGTCTACCTTAACACCCTCAAGAGATGCAGTAAAACCCAAATATTCCACCTCCTGTACTCCAAAGAAACATTTAGAGGTTTTTGCATATAATTGTTTCTTTGCCAATAGTTTAAGCACCCTGTCAACATGTTGAACATGATCCTTCCAAGACTTGTTGTAGATTAGTATATCATCAAAAAATACTAACACAAATTTTCTAAGGAAGGGTTTTGAAAATGGAATTCATTAGGCCTTGAAATGTGGAAGGTGCATTAGTAAGGCTAAAATGCATGACCAAAAATTCATAATGACCCTCATGAGTTCTGAATGATGTTTTCAGAATGTCTTCAGTCTTGATTGTAAGTTGATGATATCCTTAATGAAAATCTAGCTTGGTGAAGTAAATTGCTCCATGTAATTCATCCAAAAATTCATCAATGATAGGAATTTTTGAAATTTATCTTTAATAGTGAGTTTGTTGAGCTCCCTATAATCTGGACACATACACCATGATCCATCCTTGTGCACCAATACTACTGGAGAAAAGAAAGAACTTTGACTAGGTTGAATTATACCAACCTCTAGCATTTCTGCAACCATATGTTCAATTTCACTCTTTTGGGCATAAGGATATCTACAAGGCTTGATGTCTGGAGGAACACTTTCTGGAATCAAGTGAATCACATGATACTAATCACGAATAGGTGGGAGGCCTTTGGGAGTCTCAAACACCTTGGAACGATTATCCAAGAATTTTTGGAGATCTAGAGAAATAAATGATTTCATTGTTTGAACCCCTAGTGAGCATAATTGTGCAATTATGCCTCATTGTTATTTCTTTATAAGCTTTGTCATGCCATTAGAGCTTATTATCTCTCCTGGTTCCCCTGCGATACCCCTTAATTCAACTTCCTTTCCTTCCTAAAACAATTTCAAGAAAAGTTCTTGAAGATTGAAAGCTATTGTCCCCAAAGATTGTAACCATTGGACTCCTAGTACAACATCAACACCACCCATTTGAGTGGAAATTATTAGACTATTCAATACATATTTCCCCTGTGGCTAGCTTGATATTATGGCACTTTCCAAAGCAATTTATAGTTCCTTCATTTGCAACCATGACTTGCCACTCTGGTGCTGGATATAGGAAGCATTCAATTCCTTAGCTATCTTACAATCAATAAAATTATGCATACTACCAAATTCAATCAACACTATTACCTTTTTCTTCTTGATATATCCTTCTATCTTGAGAGCTTGAGGAGTGGTAATTCCTGCCAATGCATTCCAAGATATTGTCGGATTCATTTCTTCTTTCTTTGGGGTTGGTTCCTGGTGTATATCCTCCTCTTTTGATGTTTCTTGTTCCTTTTCTTCCTTCTCTTCACAATTTATGTAGAATAATTTCTTCTCAACACACTTGTGACCTTTAGTGTATTTTCTATCACAACTGTAACAAATCCCTTTTGTTCTTTTTTCTTCCAAATGTTGTGGGGCCATCCTTGTAGTTTGTGGAAGAGTAGGATCAACAATACTTCCATATTTATAGTTGTGAGTGGTAGACTTCCTTGTTGTCATAATTTCGCTTTCAACTTTTCTTTCCACCCTGAATGCCTTCTCCAATGAATCAGGTTCCCAAAGGCAAACCTCATGTTGGATGTTATCTTTTAAAGTACCTATGAAGACATTAATCCTATGCTCCTTGGGAATATTGGTTACCCTAATATTCAATTTTTGGAAATCTTTAA
Organism: Pinus taeda; assembly: GCA_000404065.3. Lineage (NCBI taxonomy): Eukaryota > Viridiplantae > Streptophyta > Pinopsida > Pinales > Pinaceae > Pinus > Pinus taeda. The sequence goes on from APFE030488087.1 coordinate 79,116, forward strand.
TGTGCTCCACCATTGAACCCTTTTGTTTGAGATGTATCAATTGGCTAAAGAAGGTGTTGCTCTTTGTATCTTCATAATGTGCTATCATTTCCTCCATAAAAATTGATCAGGTGACAAGTGGTTTACGAGAACAAAGACATATATACCATACAAATTGATTGGATTCTAAATATAAAGATGCAATAAACATCTTTTGTGAAGGTTACACATCTTGTAGATCAAAAGATTGCTCCATTTGTAGTATCCAAGTTACGAGATCCTCGCCATCAAACTTCCTCATATATATATTTGGAATGTGGTGTTTATTAAACCCCACATTAGAGTCACTAAAATCATGATTCATATTCCTTTTTTCCTAATCATGATTTTCATGGCTTACCTTGTCACCCCTGGGAATCCTTTCTTCTGGAAACTTTGTCAAACCTTCCTTCAACCCCTTTATCTTGACATTCATCATTGCTTCCATGTATGATTTTGAACCATCATTCAAAACTCCCATGTCCATTTTTATACAATCTATCTTAACATTCATCATGGTTTCCAATTCAATTTTTATTATATTTTGTGACAACAATATTTTTTGCACTTGGTTTCGTAAATTTGCTATATGATGTTGCATTTCTTCCTCTTCTTCATGCGTCGTAGAAGAGATTTCTGGTTTATTACTAGGTGTACCCATCTTTTTGTTTCACTAGTTCAATAGAGTGAATTTGTATGTAATTCCACATGTCACTATTTCCAAATTTAGACATGAAATTAATATAAAAGAAACTAAAGTCTGTTTTCTTTCTGTCACTTTCTACAAAATTCCAATTCGATGCTTGAAGACAAAGTTATGACAATTTTCCCTTGGTCACCTGTTTGAGACTAAATTCTAGATCATGAAAAAAACTTAACTTCCTTGGACCATATCTCATAAAATATAGTGAACCAAGCTATAATATTTCAGCACAAAGTTCACCAAGATTTCGTGTCCACGTGGTTGTAATTTCAGCTTCAAAACCTTCGTAGAAAAAAAATTATAGCGAAATTTCCACGATGACTTATTTGAAGCAGCGAAGCCCTAGAATCCAAAGCTCTGAAACCAAATGTTATGCAACTAAATCACATAAAATATATATCAACGAATTAAAACTTATCCTCTTCAAGGGAGAAACCTCTACATTACATAAATGAACAATTATTGGATGATACAAATGAAAAGACCTCCTTTGTATATATAGGAGACTAAGGGGTCACAATATAATCAGAGCCTAAATAACAATTATAATGTAAGGGCACAACAATAATAATAGTGGGCTTCTATGGGGCACAACAATAACAATATGGGGGTTACATGGGCACAACAATAATAATAGGGGGGACAAACTAGTATTATAGGGACCTAACACAATGAAGGGGAAAACCCAGTCAACTCTTTCTCTAGTAGATTAAATCACATTGATACACACTTGATGCTTTGACCAATAGAATTTATCCCACCACCAAGTCATCTCCCTATGCTTTAGTCTTAGTTTTTCTCTAATTTAAATAGTTTATGCCTTCCCGCTTCAGATATTCTCGGTCCTTCCTATAGTGGCTTCTGCGACAAGATTGTTCTGCCTTTTCTGCAATGGATTCTGCACTAAAACTTTTGGCCCTTCCTAAAATAGGTTATGCAATAGAATTTGTCGGTCCTTGCTAAAATTATCATTGGAGATTCTCAACCCCTCCTTCCTTAGAAACCTGAGCCCTATTTCTATAGTAATTTTGGCCTTTTCATCTCAAATATCCCGACTCCCTTGTAATGGTATCCTATAATAGTGATTCTCTACTCTTACTTCCTTTTATTTGAACTTCAGAAAGTTATATATTGAAATTCATGATTGTGTATCCAACTAGGTCGATTTAATGGGCTATAAATACTTGTTTTCAACTATACTTTTGAGCCAACATTTGTAAGCTTGATTTTATGATGACTTGTGAGGAAACCGACTTATATTCTTGTTTGGAGGTTGTATTGAAGTGTATGGTGGTTGTATTTGTAGGAGAAGGAAGCTGAATTGGTGGAGGCGTTTTTCTTTGACATAAAAACACTTTTATGATTTACAAAAATGACTCAATAAAAATCCTAGAAGCCTACAATGGAGGCTTGACTTATTGACTATTGACCCAAGCATGAAACACATGTTTTAATAAGTCAATAAAATTTCTTTTTATAAATAATTTTATTTCTTTTAACAAATACATGACTCAAATACAATTATGAAGATCCATACTAGTTACATTCTTCAACAAATCTTAGCTTCTAGTTTATGGCAAAACACCCTTCTATTTATTTGAGTTGGCTTAGCAACATTTCTTCTCTTTCTTTGCCTCTTCTAGAAATAACTTCATGAGAGAGACTAATGATTCATCAAAGATCATAATTCTTTTCTTTCTCATATTTCTGTAATATATCCTTCATAATTTTAATTTTTCTTCTGAGTATTTCCATTTCTACTAATGCACATATGAGTTCTACCCTAAGATTATCAACATGTTCTTCCTCTCAATTTGATTTCTCATGATTAATGTATTGAGTATACATGGCCATGAATATGAATTCTTCTTTGTATTCATCAAATTCATATTCAAAAAAGAGTGGGACTCTGTTTAAGAAAGGACCATACCAATTGGCCATTTTTTTCCCTCTGAGATCTACCTTCTAGTGCTTGGACTACTTCTCAAGGAACCTATTCTGATACCAATTTCCGGATTCACAATTATACTAATAGGGGGGATAAATCAATATAATGACAAGTTTTACTTATTTATAACTATTAAAATATCATAAAAAATCAATCTCACAAATTTAACAAGTAACAAAAGATATACGTGTAAACCCTTACAAGAGAAAACTACAAAAAGTTATTGATATAAAATATATTGTAGGCATCAACCTTTTATTACATTAATTTCTAGGCACTAACCTATAGTTACATCAATTGTAGGAACTAATCTACAGGAGAAACCAATCCCCTCTATTGCTTTGCAGGCACCAACCTACAAGAGACACTAATATTCTCCACTACTTTGTAGGAACCTACATATAGGAGATACCAATCCCATCTGCTACTTTGTAGGCACCAAGCTACAAGAGACACCATCTCCTCTGCAACGTTGTAGGCACCCACCTATAGGAGATACCGATCCCATATGTTTCTTTGTAGGCACCAATCTATATGAGACACCAATCCCCTCTTATTTTTTTATTTACAATATGATTTTCTATGGTCCACTATGCTCTTCTTCGGTTCCTTGCAACTACCTCATAACCATCAGTTTTTTCCAGAAACTTCATTCTCTTTAATGCACATATTGATCCAGGTGGATATTGGTGGCCACCCACCTATCCCACCTAGACCTCTAGTTAGTTTCATTTGTTTCCTTGTTTATTTCAACATTTACTATTTTTATCAGTTTTTTGGGTCGTGAACATCCAAAGCAGTTATCACCTTCCCTATAGCATCAAGCCCTTCATGGATGAGGTATTGTGTGATGTTGCTCCTCTTGAAGTTTTTGATGTATTATTAGGACAACCATACTTATAGAAGTGACATGTTGTATATGAATCTAAACCTCGCTCTGTTATTATTTATTTAGGTATTAAGTTATATAGGATACCGAAGGTAGCCCTGCCTACTGCCATCTCTTTGATCTTTGGTACAAAATGCAGTAAGGTCATCTCCCAGACTAGGAAATTTGTTTTCTTTCTGATTCACTCTCAAAGTAAGGGGAAGGTGGTAGCCACACTATGGCCCCTGGGAAGGGTTCCTCCAAGAAGAATAACAATGTGGAATCAATCGTGGAAGAATACAGGGACATCTTCTTCTCACCCACAGGGGTAAGCTTACATTGTCAAGTCAAGCATTCAATCGATCATACTCCTGGAGCACCTCTACCCAACGGGCTGATATATCGCCACTCCATTCTATAAAATGAAGAGATCAAGTGAAAAATCTAGGAGTTGCTATAAAAAGGGCACATTCGACCAAGTTCCTTGCCTTGTAGGAGCCCAATTGTACTTGTACCAAAGAAGGATGAGACCTGGAGGCTCTACATTAATTATCGGGCACTAAACAAAATCATTGTCAGGAACAGGTATATAATCCCACAAATTGATGACCTATTGGACCAACTCAAGGGGGCCAAGTATTTCAGCAAGATTGATCTGAAGTCTGGTTATCACCAGGTTCCAATAGAGCCAACAGATGTATGGAAGACTACCTTTAAATCTAAGGGATACATTTTTGAATGGTTGGTTATGCCCTTCAGGTTGACAAATGCCCTTGTGTTGACGGTGCTAGACTCGCCAACATCAGGGGATCTCCTTGGTATGAACTCCCAACTAGACCTAACACCATTTGGTGTAGGAGTCCCATCTGGTACGATGGCCCGATTGCCATTATCTTAAAGATATGCCTTGAATCTTACTTGTCAGCACATGAGAGTGGTATGTTTTTTCTAAGAATAGTGAGGTTCACATACCTGGTGAGTGCTAGTGTTACTTGTGTCAAGGCCCTTTCACAACAGAGAGAGATTGGGAAGTGCATATCTAGTCAAAAGGGACAAGTCCCAACTCTGTCAGAGACACACAACACAATAGGACATGTTCAACTTCCGGAGGAGCAGTCCACATGGATGTGGCAGTCACAACACACAAGAAGGGATAACATGTACAACACCTAGCAGAGCAATCCCTGTGAGTGCGACGGTCATTATAATAAGTTTATGGGAAGGGTTATGTCTGATGTCTAGTGAGGTCGCCCACATGGGCAAGACAACATTAACAACTTATACAACACATTTTAATAGACATATATATTAGAGCAACTGAAATAGTTCAGTTGTTTAACACAAGTTAAAGCAACATGCATTACAAGTGTTCCAAGACACATTGGTAGGCCATACATCACTAATCCCATGGGAGGGGCATTGGAGCTAGTGCTCGCTCCTCAAAGAAAATACTATAGACTCTCAAGGCTATGTGGGAGGAGCCAAGGTGAAAATTCCTTTGCATGTACAAATGTGGGGGTGTTTATAGCTAAGGGAAAAACTAGCCCTTGTGACTGTTTGACTTCCCTCATGACTATTTGACTTATTTTACTCTTCAGCTTTACATGACTTTTTGTATGACCTACGGGTATCTTGGACTTCCACGTTACATTGCATTGATTTACAAAGTATGGCCCACAATAATGATGTGGTCAACATGACTCGACACGACAGTTCTAGTATGTCCATGATGCTGCAATTCTGTTGAGTGATGGATGTGCTCTTGGTGTATCATAGCTTCACCTTCACATGGCAAGGTGTGCAGAGTCTTCAATGGTCTTGGTGTTCACTTGATGTTGCATGTGCACGTTTCGCCTTTGCTTGTACTTTTGCATGCTTGACATGTTCGTCCGTTCGCAAAAAATTATCCTCACATGCATCATCCGTTCGTCCATTCGCGAAGAATTCTCCTCGCATGCATCATCCATTTGTCCATTCACGAACACATCTCCTTACATGTGCTCTCTTTGTTCATCCCGTCTATCGTTGTGTCATGTCTTATCCATGTACCTGTATCTGTAATCACTCATGATGAGAAGACATCAAATCCATAAACCTCTTAGTCTACCATGATGCATTGTCGTTCTCTTTTGGATGTAGGTGATCGGGAGAGAGGACAAGGCTACGAAAATGTGCAAGGAAGATTTCAATCAGGGATGCAAGCTATGGGTACTGCTGGTGAAAATTACAAAGAAGTCACTGGGAGACTCATATGGACAATCTGGATCAACAGTGACTTTTCGTGGGATCTGGCTCGACTGGAGGGAAGACCTACGCAATTTATGAAGGGAAGCAAAGCGGGCAGCAGAGGGGCTTGGCAACAAAAACTGCACAATTCTTGAAGAGCGCTGGCAACAGGCTGCAAGAGGCTTGCGGGGAAAAAATGCACATTTTTTTCAGGGAGCTGGCAGTGGGATTGATGGTGAGGAAAAATGCATAATTGCTAGGAGGTTGACCTACTGAACACCTCTGTGCAGTTTCTGAGATGAGTGGGATGCTAGGAAGCTGAGGGGATTTCTCATGAAATCTACGCAGTTTTCTGGGTGAGGAGCCGATCGGCTGACTGGTTGGCTAGATGGAAAAACTACGCAATGTTTTGAGGGAGATAGAGACAGGAATTGGGTGTTTGTCTGGCCTTTATGTGTAGTTTACTCAGTCAGAGGAGTGGGCAAGGTTTGCGACTTTTGCATAATTTTTGAGGGGAGTGAGTCTAGGGGTCACTGCCTGGTCAAACTCTTTGGTTGACCAATAGGAGGATTGGTTGATTAGATTGTGAGTAACACAGTTTGAAATGGCTTGTTGGACACTTCTAGGTTGTTCTAGTCGACAGTCGATTGAGTTGATTCTAGGGTGGAGCTCCGACTGTTAGAGGATGATCCATTCGTCAGAACTTCAACAAAATGACTAAGTGTGTGAGCGACTAAATTTGTGCATAAGTGACCTTGAAAACACACACTCAACATGACTTGACGATAAGATGCCTCAAACCATCAAGACAACATATACTCAACATGATTGACCACCAGTGCGAGCGACAAGCGTGACACTTGTGATAGATTGTTAAATGACCGCGACGACGCTTGCATGTCAGTGCATAGAACTTTGTGTGTGTGTGTGACAGATGTTCACATAGAGGATACAACTTGTACACATGAAGTGGGACCTTGTGCATGACCAAAACATGGCTGCAAGCATGACATTGTGACTAACATGCAAAAATATGTCCGCTGAACGGTCAAGCAAGGAGGGTGCAAAGAATCAACACAAGCTCATGGGGTGAGCCCTAGTGCTTGTAAACATCAAGTAAAAATCCAAGGGAGGCTTCGAAATTGGATGCAGGCCAAAATTTTGGAGGTTGTTGCAGCCACTACAACACTTGGCAACACATTGGTTGTATTCCAGATTCTCTGTTTTGGTTCATTGACAGCACAAGGCCTTAGTCTTTCACGGAGTATTGAATCGTTGTGTGGGTTACTTAAGCTTCCCCAATTACCCCATGGACAAACATGGTTTACCTTTCACCAACTCAGTCAAGCACAACAAAAAGTTTTAGTTTGATCACAATGTTTCAAAATTGGGAAGGGAAGTTTGGCTCGCGAGTTAAAAATTTTCAAAGTATAAGTTTTCATCTATGGTGTTGCACTACTTCCAGCATGCCTAGATAGTACCTCGATGGAGTCACGTAGGAAAACACACATTTCTCCACTTCTAGTGAGCCTGGTCAGTACCCCAGTGGAGTTGCATGCTTGACCTCTCTACACATGACTCCTTTCTCTTCTTTCGCCTTTGTATTTTTTAAAGAGGACTGTGCATAGGCATTTATTTATTTTTGGGGTAGAAGGGGGATCCTGACTTATTAAGAGTAGAAGACGTTGTTCCTTTAGAGAAGTGTGTAAGACCTCTGACATTGGTTTGCTCGTTTAGATTTTCCCTTCTCCATTTCTACTAGATGGATGAGCTTGGACACATAGAGCAGAAGGTTGAGTATAGGCATGGGATTTCCTAGTGTGGACATAGATTCATATTTGGACTCAAGCTTCCCTTGCAGACGGCTCATATTTTCCATCAATACTTCATTGGCAGAAGGTTACAACCAAGAATAGAGAATATAGTCACACGACTGGCCAAGTGATGCAGTGTCACAAGACTCTTTAGATATCATCCACATACTCATTCAAAAGCCATAACTTAGTAGAGGGCAACACTTATTTATAAAACAAATAATAGCATGATACTAAGAAAACAAAACAAAAATAGTAAGAAAAGAAAAGAAAACAATAAGCAAGCAAAGCCAGCAAGAAAACAAACCAAACCAAGTCAGCAAGCAAACAAACATGCAAACCAAAAAACAAGGACAAGAAGGAAAACAAACACTACTCCTACTCCTATGCTAACAGTGCATGGGCTTACTCACGTGAAGTGATATTTCCAATGTAGCCCCGTGCATTGGCTGGCCCATGTTGGTGAAGGCATGGTTCGCAAGAAAACAGTCAAGTGAACCAACAAACATAAAAGATATAACAATTGTAGGTTTTAACCCCATACAGAAATTACCTGCATACGAATTCTAAAACAAAGAAAATAAACAATGCGAGAGCATAACACATAAAACACATACACAAAGATTTCCTACTGGATCCCAAAACTGGGACTACCAGCTTGATTTTTCATTATGTTCCTTTCAATGTTACAATACATATTTATACATGCCACGGCATCCAATACCATGGACCGAAAACCATCGCGTCCAAAACCATGGACCGAAAACCATCGCGTCCAAAACCATTGATCGAAAACCATAGGTAGGTTCGCCCAACCTAATATAGGGTCCAAAAAAAAATTTCCCAGGGCGCTGCCCTGGACCCCATAGAGGAGGGCTACCCGCCCCCCTCAAACCCCCCGGTTCACTACGTAGGTTAGTCGTGGAAAGAATATAACACAACCCAACATACGGCTCCCTCCTGGATATAAGAAACTCTTGCCGAGTCCACCATTGGTTGAAAATCCAACCGACACGCCGTTGTGGTCAGTCGAAGCGTCTATCATTGAAAATGAACCCTCTGAATCCATACCTGACGAAAGTCAAAAGGTCGAGGTGACAGTTGACCCGATCTTGCCTTCAGAGGGATCATCTTCGAGTGATACCGTCACTGAAGAGAAAGAGAACGACACCATTCAAATTCTTTTTGTAAACACAGACTCCGATGAACTTGGGGGAAGTCTACCCATTCCTTTACAGCAAGAAGGAAGTTCATCAGAGTCGTATCCAGCCATCTATTCAGTCCCACCTCCAAGAAACCTAGTCGTTTCCTTCGATTGGAATCTACTAGGTAGACCCCGTTTACCAGCTAGTGTACCATTCCGAATCATTGTACAAGATTACAGAATGGTCATGGCTGGTGCCATCATAGATGAAGGGGCTTATGTGAGTATCCTTTCCTCAACTCCTTGGAAAGCGTTTGGTTCGCCATTGCTTTTGCCTAAAATGAGAAATCTGACAGGCTTTAACAAAGGAACCAGTCGATCGTTAGGGATCCTTCCCAATGTGCCCATTACTTTGAGAAGGAAAACCGTTCACATGAATGTGATGGTAGTCCAAGGACCCCTAGATTATAATCTACTCCTTGGGCATGACTATATTTATTGCATGGAGCCGTCGTCTCCTCACTCTTTAGAGTAATGTGTTTTCTGCATGAAGGCAGAGTGGTCAAGGTCGTAGACCAGCTGTCATTCCTCAGTTCACACATAGAAAATAGTCAAATTCCATCCCTAAATGGTCTTTTCACGTAAGGAATGTCTCATCGTTCTCCAGTCCGTCCACCTGATGAGCGCGAGTGATTCAGGAGGATATGACTGAAACCCAGGGGCCATGCACCTTGGCCTGCTTCGACAGGGAAACTCTAGGTATAAAGTAGGTTTCCATGGAGGAAAATGACTGGTTCGACACCCGTCCTTACAAGAAAAGGGATTTAGACCAGAATAAGATTCCCTCGTCAAGGTTAGGAGGTTGGGATTTAGAACCACCCTGGTCCAGATGGACTAATCCAGGAAGTGTTTCTATCTACGACGTGGATGGAAACTATCTTGCAAAAGTAAGAGCTTCTATATGGTAACCTGGAAATTTTTCATTATACCTGGGGGCATGCAAACCTTTTTGCATGCAAGCGCAGAGCGACCATTTATTTTTTAAATTTGTCGGTCCTCTAACCCTTTAAACTCGTAGGACTGGTCGTTTCCTAGCTTGCATAAAGAAAGGATCCGGGGCAAAGCTTTAAAAGGTGCAAGCTCCATAAAAAATGGCATCTGAGATGAGATATCCTTATTATATGACTAGCACGAGCAGTTTTAACATAGAATTCAAGCTCGTTAAAAAATAAACATAAGAAATGAGCAAATGTTTCCCCCAGAGTTTAAGCTCATTAAAAAATGAACCGAACCCCAGTAAATAACCATTGTGAATGCATTATCATCAGCTTTTGAGCCTTGGTCGTGTTCTCATCATCACCTCCACTCTGTTTTAGCCGATCATTCGCCTCCATTTGATTGTTTACCCCTTTCGAGGAACATCTTACGAAGAGTGATTCTGTTAGCCATCCTTGTGACACTGTCGTGATTGGAAAATTCCAAACCTTACCTGGAATCAGCTGCTACCCGAAATCATCACTCGTTCCTCAAAAAACAAGTCTCCTTTAAGCTCTTTCAACTGACTCGTAAAATAAGAAAGATTGCCGAGCGATTAGCCTCTCTGTCTCGTTAAAGTCATCGGAAGTGCTATCCCTACTCTAGATTTTAATCTTTTTGGACTTGAGGGATTATTGCACAAAAAAGATCAAGCGGCTTGTTCTTGTTCGCTCGTTAAAACTATCAAAAATTCATCCCCTTTCGTATTATTTTACACTTTTTCAGACTTAAGGGATTATATGACGAAAAGAATCATTGGAGTTTCCTTTCCGTCCCTTTGAACTCTCTAAAATTGAAAAGGACCGGGTTATCTTTGTCGTTAAACTCGTTAAAACCTAATAGCGACAACTGTCCAATGGATGAGAACGAGTTTCACTGTCGCTAGGCTCGTTAAAACATAGCGACAGGTTCGCCCGAAGGGCGAATTATAGAACAAGCATATGTTATCCTCCTCAAGCTTGACAAAAATAAAGAGGTACTAGTCAGCAATGACTAGGAAAAATTGGGAAGAAAACATGAAGAAACTTTATTGGTAGCAAGTCGCTCTTGAACATGACACTTTCTCTCCGCATTCGAATCGAGTTGGGTTGTTCCGTTCGCTGGTCATATCACCATTGGTCCATCACACCATCCATCTTTAGGGTTAACGCTATAAATCCATCATGAGTGTCGCCGGTATGTTCAAGAGAAGTCGCTCAGAGAATCCACATGTGTCTCATCCACTGCAATACATTCATGCTCCATTCTTTCATGACTGCCACCCTAAACCCTGTATCATCAGATCGTTTTCACCTCCAAAATCATTTGCTCCGTTATGTGTCGTAGATGTGGGATTCATTAAGGCCCTCCTACGACGGGTCACTTCTTGTTGACATCAGCTCATTATCCAAGAAATCGACTTAGGAACAACCCCTTTCAGTACTTTGAAGCGTGCATGCCTCAATGGCAAGTTTCTCACTTTCGGTGACAGGTTTACATCAATGGCCTTCAACCGAGAGATTTTGCGTGGTGTTTGATGCCAGGTCCTTTTTCACACCACACCAATTGTATTGTAGTACCTTTAGGGTCATTTTCATTATTGGTGACTCCTCTCGTGCCTATTAATAGCTTACATCATTGGCTCGTAATCAGGCGATGTCTTTCCATGTTCGACTCCAGAACATTTTTCACATGGATCGACTTGTACTCCGAGTGAAGATGGAACAAGTTTTGAAGACCCCAGATCTAGTTTCATCCATCCAGGCTGCAATATATTCAGGAATATAAAGACATCAAATGTACATCATTTCCAAAAAGATGACCATCCAAATCAAAGGATGATGACTCCATCCGAATCATCAGTCTGCTACACAGACGGTTTTCTGTCCTATGTACATGAAAATTAATTTATAAAGTTGAACATGGGAATGTCTGCCTTAGCTAGATCATGAAAAATATTATGAAGTTAATGTATTGTATTGTATCTTATTACAGGTCGCCTCCCAGTTCGAAAAAACTTCAGATCCGCATGGTAAAGAATTTCACCCGACATCAAAAGATTAACGACCTCATGCTTTAGGGGGCAACTATTATAGACATTTTTGGGCACTGCAACCCCAATAATAAATGTCCATAAATTGAGGGCTCCTAAGTCCCTAAAAGTGTTGCTTCACTACCTAAAGGAACAAGGTCAGCTGATTACATCATCTCCCAGAAGTTCTCCACAGAAAACTGCTCAGAAATGGTCAAAACTGGACCATACTGAATGCCCAGTGCAGAGGGTGCGATGCATATCACCTTCCTAATGTAAAAGGTGCGATGCATACTGGATGTCCCCTCTGTAGGGTGGGATGGGCGAGAATGGACAAATGGCATAGACAGTTTGCAAGGTGGAAGATTGTAGAATCTTCCAGAAACTTCCCCTCTGACACTTGCCTCTCTGGTTTCGACCAGGGATGAGTAAGAGATCATCAATTTCCAAGTGGAATCAAGAACTATCAGAGAGAGGAAACTAATCAAAATCCCAGAAGCTAACTCACCCCCTACAATGATCTATATATGGATCCCTCATCACAGAGATCTAGAGGCTGGAATCTTGTATCTTGTAGAGAAGTGCTATTGGTTTTCTGGTGAAACTTCATAGTGTTGGGTGATCTAAGCTTTACTTGAGGTGAAGAAGGGCTTTCTTGCTGGAGGATGATGCTAGGTCAGAACAATTGGTTGTAATCCTCTTGCCATTCTTGATATTAATAAAGCTATTCAAGTTTTCCTCCACATTCTTGTATGTTTGATTGTATATGCATTTGTGTGGTTAATACATATCTGGTCCTCTATTGTTTATGAATATAGATCTTTGTTCTTCGATAGTATTATGTTGCTTTGATTCCACAAGTAAGCTGTGTAGACAAAGGAGTGGCAAAGATATATCGAGAAGGAGAGGAACCAAGCAAGGAACTAAGCGCAAGACAAAGGTTGGTCTCCTTTGTTCCCCTCTTGTCTATTTTTCATAAAGGAAAGAGAAAGTAGTTTTAACTTGTTTGTTTCTAAGATAGCTACCAGTCTTAGTGGGAATAGCAACTCTAAGTGTACACTATTCCCAGTAACAATGACTCTTGGACTCCTAATTCACTTTTCAACTTCTATCTGATTCATTTGTCCTCATGTGAGCCTTTTCATAGTCAACGCGTGACGCTTGGACTTCCGCTTGATTTACATTTCTCATTTCATTGAAAATTACATAATTACATCCACAAATGATGTGGCACATGATGACTCATATGACTCTTGAGATGACTCTTTTACATGACATGACTTGATATTAATGACATGGACTTGATGATGATGTGTCAATGTCAAGCTTTCCCTCTTTGTTGCTATCTTCGTGTCTTCATGAAAGGTTCTACATGTTCTTCAAGTTCTTCCTCCAAGGGATTTAAGATAGGGAGTCTCCACTATGATCTTGGTCTTCCATTTCTGTCACAATCAAGTGCCCCTTCATCTTCTTGTTCAATGATCACTTGTCTTCACAACTTCATAAGTGTCTTCCAACATAGTTTCCTTCTCCTCCTTTCTAAACTTCATCCTATCATGTCAAGACATAGTACTTGCACCTTAAATTCATTCATGATAAGACGACATTGGTTCATAAATATCCTAGTCTAACTCTCTTCATGAAAATCACTAATTGATCTAGAACTAAGTACTTAACTAGGAGGAAGGCTCAAGGATTGCGTAGTTCCAGAGGACAGGAGTGAGGGACTGAGAATTGAACTACGTAATGTGCAGCAATAGGAGGTCTAGAGAGAAGGATTGCAGAGTTGACAGTTACAATGAGATAGGCTTTCCCACTATAACTGTGCAATGTGTAGTTCTAGAGGGAGACAAGGTAGTTGGATTGCATAGTTGCATAGTTCAAGGAGCTAGGGAAAGAGACTACTGGTTGCAATAATGCAATGCGCAAAAGGAGGTTGATTGGAAGGATGAATTGGGAAATTCTAGGGAGAATGAGGTTGATCTTGAGCATTGTGACTACGAAATGTGAAATCCTTGGAGGCATAAATTGTGCATTGCACAGTTCCAAGAGGAAGAGGAGCTTATAACTGTGCAATGTGCAGTTCAAAGTGGTAGAAAGGGTCCAGGTTAGTCAAGGAGAAGATCTTCCAGAATTTGACTAAGTGCGGGACCAATGAGGTAGAGATGAAACCAAGGTAGAACTTGAACATGATCACACACTCAAAATAATCAACAACACAACATTGAACACTCAACACTCATAATCAACATGAATCAACATGATCCCCTTAATGCAACTGGCAAACAACACCCTCCTCCAAGTGCGACACTTAGGATACACTTTGCGATGACAGAGATGACACTAGTGCGACAGTGCATGAAACTTGCGAATGAGTCTATTACATGTCTATATGATAAATAGGAGTGATTGGTACCAAATTTACCTCTCTAAATGAACCATATATTTGCTTTTATGACATGCAACACTTATGATACATTTTTCAATGCAAGTGACAACACTAGTGAAATAGTGCTCGAGATTTTGGGAGTGTGTCCAATGCATGTCTTTACGATAGATAGAACATAGTAGTGCAGGAGAATGCATCAGAAATTCCCTTCAAGAATGTATTAATGACTCCATTTGACTGGATATGACACTTCCCTAACCAAAAGATGACACTTGCGAAAGTAAGAGAAAAGTGCTAACATCGCTCACAAAAATTTAAAGAAAGTAAAATCAACACATACCAAAGTGAAGATAACATGAAAATGACACTAATTAAAGTGAAAGAAAGAAAAAATGAATGTCATAAATGTGAAAGCGACACTTGCAAAAACAAAGGTGTGCGAAAGTGACAGTTGAGAAAACTCACAGGAATAGAATTACAATCGCAATCAAAGTGAGGATGATTTTCAATGGAGAGTGTGCATTGATTTTCAGCATGTGTTGTGTAATGTATTGTGCTCATGGATTGCTCAGTCCCCATCACTAGTGACTACATAAGCCTTACCTTCAAGATTTTCACAATGTATATCTGAGATTGCATACAATGATGTGTGTTTGTGAATGTATCAAAGACAGTCGAACATGTGTGAGAAAGTGACTTCGACACTTAGAAGAAGACTTAATACTTTGCAAAATATTAGATGGTCATCGAGTGATAGATAGAAAGATCCTCATTAGGCTCCAAAATTCAAGTGCAAGAAAATTTTTGGAGGGTGTTTGCCACAATGACAACACTTGGCAACACACTGGTAGAACTCCAGCTTCTTTGTACAGGCATCATATTTAAGTGCAAGTTCTCAATCTTTCAGGAAGTATTGAATCACCATGTGGATTTCCTCAACTTATCCACTTATCTCGATTAAGGATATGATCCCTTTTATTCCTTGCTCATTTTGAAACTTATCAACACAAAACTAGTCATACTTTGACCTTTCGATAGGGGAAAAGGATAATAAGTGTATCGAGATTTTTTAAGCACATTCCCTAGTTTTTCTTCGCTTTCAGTGAGCCTAGATAGTACCCTGATGGAGTCACCTCAAGGAGACATAAGAACCAATCCACTGCTAATAGGCATGGACATTACCCTGGCAAAGTTGCTTTCTCATGTTGGATTAGGGGGTCGTGACCCCAGTTCAGAGTTAGTTGTACCAACCAACAAAACCCTACATTGCTGGCCCTTTCGGAAGCAACCTCCATAGCACAGGTCGTAGTCTCACCCGAAGCAGTATTAGGGGATGTAAGAACCAATTTTATACACATAGAGACTAGTGTGAAGTCTTTCAATGCCTTAGATCTACTTCTGTACAGATCTCACCTTCTAATAGAGTTAAAACTCCTAATTCGGCCCTAGGTGCCTTCAATTCTTCGCAGGACTAGCCAATTGTGCTAATCAAGCCCTAACAAGATATGTCTACTACTTTCACACAACTGAACAGGTCTTCTAGGGCTTCTGAGATCTAGATTTGTAGTCGCACAGACCTATCTTCTTTATCCGAAACTAACCCAACATAGATTTATATCTTTGTGAATATCATTCAATCATCTTGTTAAGCATAAACATGTTCAATTAAATCGATTAGTGCAAAGAAAACACAATGAATTACAGAAACATCAGTGGAAGTGACATAACAATTAAATAGATAGATGCAAGTATTTTCAACCCAAAATCAGTTTATTAATCAGAACCATTCCAGTACAAACTTCAACTGCCATACACATTGAGCTGTAGGGCTCCATGCACTTAGCTATGGACTCTTTTAGGCCTTCGCACACTCATCTGTGAAGCCTTTCCTTTGCTTACTGAGAACAACAGACCTTCATGTCTATCAAACCCTTACCACATCATTCATTCATTCATACTTATCTTTTTCTCTATCCTTATCATTTGCTAAGACTTATCTATTTATAGTCTTTTCAATACAATACCATGGCCCCTGACTCATGGGTGAGTCTTCAAAATTGCCTATCACTTACCCAAACAAGGGGCTAAGGCCCCTCTGACTCTTGACTAGCTACACACTCCGCATCCATATTTTACGAAGACTTTACATTTTTTACAAAAATCTTTACAAAAATTGACTAAATTAATTCAATTCCACCTCTTGGGACCCCATCCCAACAAGTCCCCAACACAAAGATCGTGACTCGCCCTCGAGTCACTCAGCTGGTTATTCCACTTTCTGGTAAAGTTCGCTTACTAGCTTGGCTAATGCTTGAAGCTCCATGGTACTCTATTATGCTACTTGTTGTACCTCCTAGACCAATTTCTCTGTGGTTGGCCCCGCCACTGCAAGTTGCGTAGTCCATTGGGTCTACTGCATGGCCTTCAGTTTCTCATGAATATTCTGTGAAAGTTGGTTGGCTTCCTTTGTCCAAGGCTAAAGTCGGTCTCTTAGTAGGGAATGCTTTTTCTGTAGCTCCTGGATCTTTATCTGAATTTCCTTGCCTTCCTACAAGCACACGAAGCGCTGGACTGGCGCCAAAGTCTGTAGTCATACTGATTTCATCATAGTTTTGTTGCACTTCCTTGATCTCTGTGTTCAACTGTTGCATCGTAGGGTCCTCCTGAAATGAATCCCATAGACCCGATGCCTAATTGAATAGTTGGTTACAACTGTGAACTGCAACATCTAGTTGACCCATTGATTATTTTATAGATGCACCTCTTTGTTCCTAAACTTATGGTGGTGTGGTTGGTTGAAGCTTGAGATGGAGTTCAGATATCTTCATATGGAACACAAAAGTGACTTGCCCAACCTCATCTTTTGCATCATGCACCGCCACAGCTAATTTCCTGACTTTCGTCTCAACCTGTGCATCCTCTCTGTTAGTGCTTGGAATTCACCTAGGCTGAGATAGACAAACTCTCAAGGCTACATCAAACCATTTCACCTCGTAGCTAGCCCTACGAGGTATGAGAAGGCTCTCTCGGGTCAGATTCGGTAGATGTTTCAATATGATAAGCTGACCAATTAGGATCAAAGATATTAGGCTAGTAAATTGATAAGGGGGGTTGATTTAAAGATTTTTGGGTTTTTTGGTGGCAATTGGAGGGAGTGCAATTCAGGGTGCGGGGATTGAGCACATTTTTTGCAGGGGGATCTTTGGGGCAAGGTAGGAGTGAGCGCTGATGCCTTAATCTGAGATGGATGATCAGGGATGATAGAGAAGGAGCTAAAGAGGGCAAACAACCATTTGAATCCTCTCTAGACAGTAGAAAACATAAATTTTGAACAAACTAAAAAGCTGAGCATGTCAAAGCATGATTTCAAACTTTACCACTTCATCTGTCCAAATAGAAGCAAAGAGAGATGTGGAATACATAAACAAACTTACAAGAACATGTAGAGAACACACCATCAACACTACAATCCACAAGAATCCACAAGGATGTCTGCAAAACCCTGGCCTTCTTCCTCTTGAAATTGCAAAGATAGATATACAATATACAATGAAACTTTCTCCCACAAGAGTCCAACCTTCCAACCTCTCAAAATGACTAAGAAAACACATAATATAGGCAAGCTAACCTCTTCCCTTGCCTCTAGGGGTCGAGCTCATCCTTCTAGGAGCAGTTTGAACTAATTCCAAACTAAGCACTAGATAATAGGCAGCTCAACCACTTGCTTCTATTACTTAGCTAACTGATTCATGCATTAATTATTCACTTTTTACATCAAGGAAGCTTCTAGAAGGGTAAAGAGAGATAAAATCTATCAAAGTGCTATGAAAATATTACCTTTATCCATCATCTACAAGTAAAAATGGTCAACCATAGTCAAAACAGTGATTTTTGACAAAAAAGGTCAATTCTGGCAAAGCTGATGCACACGGTCGCGCCCCCTGTAGTTTGAGTCGCACCCCTTTGCTGGAACATTTGAGTGGGATCCACTGGTCCAAATCAGGCGCAAGATGGCTCATTGGAAAGCTTGGTCTGTCTAATTTCCATCCCAAGTGGAATTTCTGAATTTGGAGTTGTTTTTCTCCCCAAAAACCATTTCTCCCAAGGTCACTTTCTGCAATTCTGGCAAAGCTGATGCACACGGTCGTGCCCCCTGTAGTTTGAGTCGCGCCCCTTTGCTGGAACTTTGGAGTAGGTTCCACTGGTCAAAATCAGGTGCAAGATGGCTCATTGGAAATATTGGTCTGTCTACTTTCCATCCCAAGTGGAATTTCTCAATTTGGAGTTGATTTGACCTGTCAAAAATCAAATCTCCCAAGACTGGTCAAAACGTGCCAAATGAGGCTGCCTGAAAGAAGAGTGTTGTTGCAGTCAACTTTTTAATGCCTTCCTCAACCCCAAATGGAGCTCATGATAGCGCATTGAAAATATCTCTTTGTCTAGTTATCATTTTACCCATCAATCAAGTCATTTGGCCAACCAAGCTAGGAGAAAACTTGATTTTCCCAAGGTCACTTCAGAGGTGTCTTTGATTCTCCCGAGGCAACGGTATTCTTGACATTTCTCTCAAATAATGACACCTGTGTAAAAAGTGAAGGAGGTTTTTCTTCTTTGGCATGTTATAGACAAAAATCTCTCTCAGTTTCCCAAAATTCATCTTTTACTGATCTGAAACATCATTTGAGTGAAACTTGCCCCGATGTGTGAAACAAAGAATTTTGTCGAAATGGAGCGAAATGAAGGGGATAGGGGGCTTCTAAATTCTTGGGGAAATTTTTGGGAGTGGGGAGGGATGTTAGGAATCAGGAGAAAGTGGAATCTCAAAGATTGAGTGAGCGGAAGGGGTCCAAAAGGGAAAAACACAGGCCAAACCTAGAAAATTGCCAGGTTGTAGCTAGAAACTAGGGTTTGTGCAAAAATGAGGATTTTGGGGAATCTGAGTGTTGGGAAGTGTATGATATGGTACTTTAAGGATAGGGGAAGGTGTATGAACATCAGGAAACAAGTTTTGCCGATGATTTGTCCGCCCAAGAGAAACTGCCTTCAAAACCCTAAGAGAGGGAAATGACCTTGCCTGGGCGCAACTGAAGCATGATCAAGGTATCAAATGACCCATCAGACACTGACATGATAATGACAACCCTATGAATGATGATAGACTCAACTGGATAGTGACATAGACTGACATTTGGGAAAACCCTAGACCTAATGGCTAGTGACCAAATTTTGCTTGAAGACTCACTGAAATGACAAAATTTGACTTTGACACTTCAAAATCACTATGTAAGAGCATATTTGATCACTGGAGGAAGGCTGCAAAGACTGACACTAACACCCCGGATTGGAGTGTGACAGGGAAGAAGGGGAGACGCCAGAAGAGGTCGGCCAAAGGGGATGGGAGGTAGAGGCATCATAAGCCAACCACCTGGGCCCAAGGATAGACGGTGCATCGGGATGTGGAAGGACGAGATGATAGGTGGGGCAGCACGCAGTACAGGGTAGGATAGAGGACGACACCGAGAAAGGACAGGTGTGGGCGAGGATGGAAGAGAGCGACTAAGGATTCGGGGCAAGCGAGGGGGCAGGCAGAATAGAGATGGAAAGTGGCACGATGGCAAAAAGAAACCCATAGTAGGAGCAGTCGGAGGCACAAGTGAAGTAATGGGAGGCAGTAATGGAAGGGTCAGGGGAACCTCATTTCGAGGAAATGGAATGAAAGAATGGGTGGCAGGAGGAGGAAGAGGGCACGTGGGGTGTCAGATGGACGTAAGGTTGGGTAGCTGGACAAAATAACAAGAGGCGAAGGCAGACAAGAGAGGAGGTAGTTGCATGCAAAGGGAGGAGGCGAAAGAATGAGAAGCAAAAGGTGGTGGACGCAGGCTGGAGGACGCGGGGAGGATAACGGGTTTCATCGCAAAACAATGGTATGTTACTCTGGTTGCCTTTCTTTGATAGAATTGCAGAAATTATTATTTCAGAGAAATCTGGGGAGGGGGCCGAGGGAAGTCAAGACTCAGAACGAGTTGAGACCTGGGCTGTCTGGGATTCTAGCCTGGTCGAATAGAGAGTCTATGCCTAGAATACTGTTGGATAGAGGGGGTTCAGTAAATTTATAATGTATCTCTGGGTAGAGGAGAATGGAGGGAATGAGGCAAGATGGGATGACAATTGGGATTTCTTTAATGGAGAGCATAGGAAGCCTGTAGTTCCGGCCAGGTGGTACCTGAGGCATGGAAAGGAAGAGATAATTATCAGAGGCAAGGAGGCCGGAATCATAATGGCCAAAGTAGCAAGGCTATGGCTAGCTTGGCTCGATTCAAACCTGAACCCTAATGTCGAATGCGGGACTTAAGGGTAACTAGGGGCAAAATTCAGGCAAGGATACCGAAGAGGAGAAAGTCCTAGACGGGAAACTCAAATGTCACCCTAAATACTGATTAGGGAACCCAAATTTGGGACTCTTGCAAAATCGCAAGCACTGACCCGCACGCTTTGTTTCGCTGGGGAGGGATCAAACAAAGAGGAGAGGGACCGGGAGGCTGAAGCCTATTATTTCAAGAGCAGGTAGGGGGGAAACTGGGGGAGAAGGAGGGCAAACCTAAGTTGCCAGGCCCAAAGCGAGTGGCCAAGTCCGATGCAAAGAAAATTACAATCACTCTATGTAAATGTATTTAGACTGATAATGAAATTTCTTTTTTTAATGTTTTAGGTATTAAAATAATCAGAGTGCAGCATAGCCTAGAGGCCCAAACCCTACATCGTGCTCCAGCAAGAAAGCCGACTTTGGAGAGTAGCTTAGGTAAAGCAAAATGACGCAGGGACGAAGACAGTATGGCAAAAGAGGGAAAAGAGGTGGTTAAAACAGGAACCGGAGGAACAAGGAAGGCAGGGAAAAGGACCACGGGGAGGAAGCAACCTCCAGCAGAGGTCCTAAAAAAAGAGGCAGAAAGTCTGGAAAGGAGCACATGCAGACTCTCATCAGCGCATACATGGCCAACAATCTGCCGGAGGTAAGAGCTAAAATTGCAAAGTGGGAGAGGGAACTTAATGACAACATAACCAATTAGGTCATACAGACAGAAGAATGGGAAGCTATGGTTAAAGATCCGGGGAACACTAGAGGCCGACATACATTGTTTCAACAAACAATCTAGCAATACTAGGTTATGAAGAACATAACGGCCCAAACAATGGCACTATACAAGGAACATGAGGTACAGGAGGAGGCCAAAACAACGAAGCCCAACATGAAGGATCTTCATAGAGAGATTGTTGTAGTTTAGATACAAGTGTACCGAAACAATCTCACACTAAACATGATAGAGCAAAGTCTACAGGATATGAAGAGAAGCGAGATTCTGGGGTCTAGTGTGAAAGCCCCAACAGGTCTGAGTGAAACAGGTTTCTAGTCAGAATTTGTTATATGTCGGCTAGCCTTTACTTTTCTAAGTTGAAGTTAATAATAGATAGAACAACAAATGTTGACTGGATGGTGGAGAAATACTAATTTAAATTTTGTACATCATTTAACGGAGATAGGTGGCCAACCTCGTTTCCTACGAGTAGGTTGAGGCCACCAACACTCGTTGTTAAAGACATGTTTGTGGTTTGATAATATTAATAGAGAAAGTACTACCAAGTTATATATATAGTATATTATATTATATATATATATATATATATATATATATATATATATATATATATTGAACAACAATTTATTGTGGAGATGATAATTAATGTTTACTAAAATTTAATACTACAAAAATATGAATTATTGAAAATCTCATTTTACAAAATATGCCATTTTAATTAATATATTGATTATTAAGTTATTATATTAATTATTATTATTCTATTATTATTTTTAAGAATAATGGGAAATCTATTATAACTTAGTTTCCAAATTGGCAGTGGGGATAACCATCATTCACTATTTGGCGAATGCAAGATGACTAATCATTGTTATTCAAGGAAAGCCAAGACACCTGGAATTACCCACTCGTAGTCTGTAAGGGTCAAGCTATTGTTATTCAAGGAAAGCCACGACACTTGGAATTACCCACTCATAGTCTGTAAGGGGCAAGCTTTCTCTCCTACCAGTTGCCTTTGTGTCTTTGACCGTTAACATGTTTCCTTACGTCCCAGGAAAACTAGCTTTTAGCCAAGTAGAAACAGTTTAGAGCAGACACAAAAGAACAAAACAACTTTCTAACAAATGAAATATAAAACATTTTTATCGGATAAGAGACGCTTTACAACCCAGTATAGGGTAGATGTGTAGGTATAATGTAAGTATGTAAACATTTTAAAATGTTAGCTCAATTAAAGAATATTGGAAAATTAAAGTAATATAGAGCTTAGTAACATTTAAATGTTGGCTCAATTAATATAAAAATTTAAAAATAATAAAATTTTGTTTGTTATTTTTTAATTTTGTTTTTAGTAATAAAATTATGAACAATTTTTTAGATAAAAGAAAATCATAATACCATGGTTAATAATACCATGGACCATCTAGGCTTTTGATTATTATGTTATGGATCTAGGCTTTTAATTATTTTGTTACAATATTATGGGCCAATGCTATGGCTTATCAATACCACATGTCCAAAAACCATAACTTATTTCACAGCAAAACATTTTATAAATATTTTATTTTAATTTAATTTTATAATTTTTTTAATGCAAAAAGTTATAATTACTTTTGAGGTATATCTAAACCCTCCATCATCACAAACTACTAAAAATATTCTCATAGAGATTAAATCAATGTTTTAATAAAATTAAAAATGATAATACCTTTTATATATACATATATGAAATTTATATATAATATAAATAATATTATAAAGAACCAATATAGATCCATCTTAACTAAGGATCCAAGCAACGAGAGAAAGCAAAGTGACTAACAATGATAGAAGAAAGATAGAGCATGATTCTTTTAAGTTTTTTATAATTGTATTTCTTTGACACGATTAAATAAAAAATATAGGTTTAATATTTTACAACAAATTGAGTTTTTTTTTGTAAGCTTGGTATGACTACATCTTCATCATGTCTAACTTCTCACTCCGGCCGACGGGAACAAATTGAATTTCTTTAATTTAGATATTTTCTTAAATACAATACAATAGGATCAAATTTAAGAGAGAGAAAGAGTAAGAGAGTGAGATGGAGGGGGGAATAGAGGGGAGGGGCGAGAGAGGTAGAGAGGGGAAAGAAGAGAGAGGAGGGGAGAGAGAGAGAAGAGAGAGGGAGGGAGGAAGAGAGATAGTTATGGAGAGAGAAGGGAAAGAGAGAGAGAGAGGGAGAGGAAGAGGGAGGGGAAGGACAAGGGTGAGACTACTTGCAAATCGATTCCAAATAAGGAGAGACAAAGGGAGAGAGATAAATATATATGGAGAGAGAGTGAGAGTATGTTTGTGGAGCAAGATAGAGAGACAAAGAAGGAGAGAGAGAGGGACATAAATATATAGATGGAGGGGGGAGAGGGAATAAGAGAGGGATAGAGAGAGGGAGGGAGGAAGACAAATATATATGGAGTGAGAAAGGGACAAGAGAAAGAAGGGGAAAAGAGAGACAAAGAGATAAATAGAAATATATGGAGAAAGAGTGTGTATGTTTGTGGGATGATATAGAGACACAAAGAATGAGAGACAAAGAACAAGTGACAAAGGGTGAGATATAGATAAACATGGGAGAGAGAGAAGAAGAGAGAGACAAAGAGAGGAAGGGAGGAAGAATGATAGATATGGAGAGAGAGAGTGTGAATGTGTTTTTTTTTGGTGGGGGGGTGAGATAGTGAAATAAATAAGGACATATGAAGGTATAAATATAAATGTGTGTGTGTGAGAGAGAGAGAGAGAAGGGGGGAGAGAGAGAGGGGGGAAGAAGGAAGAGACACACAAAGACAAATACATATATAGAAGTTGGATCTAGAAAGACATGATTATTTTGTTTTTCCATTGAAATAGATGCATTGATTTCAATGTAGATGTTGATTTCTGATTTGATGTAATTAGTTGTATGATATTGTACATTAATTTCAAAGTAATTAGATTAATAGTATGCACTGATTTCAATGTGAGCACAAAAAAATTATTGATGACATACATTGACTCTTGCGTTACAATGATTCACCATAAATAAAATACTTGAATTTTCATCATAAATAAAATGTTCACTTACCTGAAATATTTGCTTCTTGAAATCGTAAACTATTTGTAATTGACTACATTCTTATTATTCCATTTTCCATCACTCAACATTGTTAGTCACTTTGTATTCAAACGAGGTAATAGAAAACAACTACCATTGAAAATTAATTGGGATTTAACACTCCATAAGTCACGATGATTGACTTTGGAAAAAGCTAATATTAGTATTGGAGAGCAAGAGAGACAAAGTATAACATTTAATACAGTAGAACGAGTTAAATATTTGAATGGTCTATGATTTCAACTGCCTTTTTCATATGATTGTTATGAAAAGATGGCAAAACTAATAGGTGCGACAATAAGAAAAATAGAAGAAAATAGTTTGAGATTGATCACAATGAAAGTTGTTTGTAATTGACTACATTCTTTTTATTCACATTTTTTTATCATTCAACATTGTTACATTGTCACTTTGCATTCAAAATTTTTATTTCATCATTCAAGTTATTAACAATCTCAATCATCTCAACAAACTGAGGTAATTGAGCAAATTTAAAATTAAGTTGATCAAATTAATCTTAGACATATTTAACATATTTAAAATGATCAAAATAATTAGATGTTTAACCAATTTTGTATGTGCGTACACGCTGAAACCAACCTAGATCTATTTTAACCCCGGATCTATCAAGTGCCGAGAATGATCAAATCTCTCAAGGTGCAAACCTTTCCTCAGATTTTGCACTAAAAAAAGAGGTTTGCATATAGAGAGATTTGATCTCTTTCGATGATTGAAAGATTCAGGGTTAAGATGAATCTAAACTGATTATTCACATTTTCTATCATTCAACGTTATTACATCGTCACTTTAAATTCAAAGTTTTCATTTCATTATTAAAAGTATTTATAGTTTCTATCATTTTAACAAACTAAGGTATCGAGCAAATTTAAAATTATACTGACCAAATTAATCTCACACATATTTAACATATTTTAAATGATTAAATAATTAAATGTTTAACAAATTTTGTATGATTGTGCACAAATGAAACCGGCCTAGATTTATCTTAACCCCGAATCTATTAAACGCTGAGAAAAATCAAATCTCTCAAATGCAAACCTTTTTTCAAATTTTACACTCAAAAAAAAAATTTACATGTTGAATAGATCAATATATCTAGAGTTAAAATCGCTAAACTAATTTTAAGAATTTAAAATAAAAAAATGTTATTAAAAAACGTTAAACAATCCTATGTTGTTATAAAATTTATAAATAGAAAAACCAATCAATGGAGGAACAGTGGGAAAAGGAATCCCTTTTAACATACGGTGTTTTGATTGTCAATTACTTCAATAAATACATATCGACATTTTTACATTTTTAGGAGCTGTGAGTTCAACAGAGACGTTAATTTGCTCAGGCTCAACAGAAACTTTCATTTCCCAGGCTACAGGTCCGCTTTCTGTTCTTACCTTTCGTGGTCTCGTATGAGCTGCACGGGAAGACCTAAGTCGATCGATTGATATCACTCTGGTTAACACTTGTCTCGGAGATATTCTACTCAGGACTTCTTTTTGCCAACTAGCGGATTGATCTGTCCATTAACGGACCGACTTCAACTTTGGCGATTTGGGGCAAGTATTTTACAGGTCCTGGTTTCTTACAGCGTCTTTTAAGTTTGCATCCGTCCAGATTTGAACGTTTAATTCAGTTAATGGTAGTGTACTTCATGATCATCCGATTGCCCGACTTAGGTTCTCCGTTTGATTCCCGTCGCTGGTGACGCATAAAGGCTTAATGGGCGGTGATTACTATCTATGATTTTAATTGGCATTTCGTGGGGATTCATATCAAGTCCCAAATTGGCCCTTTTTTTCAGTTTTACATGATTGGATGTATGCGTTGGTCTGGGTAGGAAGTCCATCATGACCATGCCGTGTAGAATCTCTTGTTACATCTTATATCTTACAGGCTTCTGAAGGTGTTTGACCTGCGGGAGTTGGGAATTGGTTTTCATCGGTCGACAAAGGATTGAACACATTAAACACACGTGGGATAAGTCATATTAGTGTAAACGGGATACTTCAATGTGATACTTCATCGTTTTACCATTCTATCATTCAAACCTATCATAACTTAGAATCAGAGAACACAAGACACAGCTGATTGAACACAGCACAAACACAATCACACAGAACACTTGCTCATCTGATTGCCAAAGAGGGTTTTTATATATAGTGGAGAAGTTTCTGGAATCGGTGACGGTGGCTTCTTGAGAAAGCTATCTAGCTCTCGAAACTTCCGCCAAATTCTCCAGAAGAAGCTAGACTTGCATTTAATGTAGGTGATTGGAATTATTAATGTTTTCCAACACTCCCCCCTTAATTCCAACCATATGACTAATATACTATAGCACAATGCATAAGACACCGTAAACATACTTTTAATTGTCATGCCTGCTGATCTAACTCTCAGCTAGGCTTACAATATAATCTTGATTTTTTACAACACATAACTTACTTCTACAAAACTCAAATTTTGCCTTCCCAAGATGCTTAGTGGATATGTTAGCTACATTCTCATTTGTATTACAATATATTAGAGAAATTTCTTTTGATTGGACTTTTTCTCTTAGAAAATGATATTGTGTGTCTATATGTTTTGACCTTGCATGACATATAGGATTGTTCCCCAGTTTGATGGTGCTTTGATTATCACATCTGATCGCTGTAGGTTCTTGTTGACCTTCACCAACATTTTCAAGTATTCTTCTGAGCCATATAGCTTCACAGGTGCCACTACATAATGCTTTATATTCTGCTTCAGTTGATGACAAGGAAACTATTGCCTGTTCCTTACTGCTCCATGATATAGCTCCCGATCCTATATTGAAGACATATCCAGTGGTGGATTTCCTGTTGTCTGGATTTCCAGCCTAGTCAGAATCAAAATGACCTGTCAATTCAACATTACAAGCATTAGTATATTCAATACCAGAATTGATAGTTCCCTTTAAATATCAAAGGACCCTTTTTGCAGCTATCCAATGGCTTTCATGAGGCTTAGCCATGAATTGACTAAGTATGCTTACTGCATAAGCAATGTCTAGTCTAGTGGTAGTGAGATAATTCAAACTTCCCACTAATTGTTGATACAATGTTCCATTCATCTCTTTTGTTCCATCATCACTTTTTAATTTGAAATTTTGTTCCAATGGAGTGCTCACTGCTTTACATCCATTCACATGAAATCTCTTTAGTACTTCATTTGTATATTTGCTTTGTGTGATTAAGGTTCTTCCATCATCTCTCCATACTTCAAGACCTAGACAATAGTGCATCTCACCAAGATCCTTCATCTCAAATTCCTGTGATAACTTCATTTTTATATTTGTAATCAATTTATCAGCACTCCCTGTTATTATTAGATCATCAATGTATATAGAGAGTAATACTATATCCCCATTTCTATTTGTCTTGACATACAAATTAAGATCATTTTTACTTTTTTTTTTTTAAATCTTTGCTGAAAGAAGAATTTGTCGATTTTCTCATACCAATATCTGGGAGCATGTTTTAGTTCATATAAGGCCTTTTTTAATTTGCATACAAGATGTTCTTGACCCTTCTTTACAAATCCTTCTGGTTGAACAAGATAAATCTCTTCTTTTAAGTCACCATTTAAAAAAGCTGACTTTACATCTAATTGATGTAGCTTCCAATCATATTTAGTTGCCAATGCTATCATTATTCTGATTATATTCATTTTTGCAACCGGAGCAAAGGTATCTTCATAATCTATACCTTCTTTTTGTGAATAACCTTTTGCAACCAATCTTGCCTTATACTTGGCTATGCTACCATCTGCATTAAATTTTGTCTTGTACAACCATTTTGATCCTATAGGGACTTTATTTTCAGGTAATTCTGTTAATTCTCGAGTTTCTTTTTTCATTATAGAGTCATATTCTTCTTTCATAGCTTGCATCCATTCTTTATGATTTTTGGCTTGTTCATAATTTAAGGGCTCGAAAACAGTCATTACTTGAGACATTAAAGCATAATTTTTATACCCAATGGGAGCTTGAATCTGCCGTGTTGACCTTCTTAAAGGTTCATTACTTTGTGGGGTACCTTCTCCTTTTCTTCTCTGTGGAGTGCCTTCATCACTTCTTTGTGGACTTTGATTCCTTGATGTGTCTTTTGGAATGCCCATGTGTTCTTGAACTTGAGTTGATTCCACAACTTCTTCTTCTTCCTTAAAGCTTTCATAAGGACACTACCATATATTATGTTCATCTTCTTTTATTTGTTTATCTACATGCTCATGAAATATAACATCTCTACTTGCAAAGACCTTGTGAGTACTTGGATCATACATTTTATATGCTTTTTGATCAGTGCAATATCCAATAAAAATACATTTGATGGCTTTCGCATTTAACTTTCTCCTATCTTTTTTAGGAATATGAGGAAAGGCCTTGCATCCAAATATCCTTAAATGACTAACTTTAGGTTTAAAACCATAAAATGCTTCAAATGGTGTTTTATGCTCAAGATACTTAGTAGGGCTTCTATTTTTAAGATATACATCTGTATTAATGGCTTCAGCCGAAAAACTATTAGAAAGTCCTTTACTTTTTAACATACTACGAGCACATTCAACTAATGTTCTATTCTTTCTCTCGGCTACTCCATTTTGTTGAGGTGTATGTGGTACTGTAAACTGTTACATAATTCCATTTTGTTTGCAATATTTGATAAAAGCTCCTGAAGTGTACTCACCACCTTTATCCGATTGAAGAATTTTAATGCTCTTTCCTGTTTGCTTTTCAACCATACTCTTGCATTCTTTAAAGTATTCAAACACGTCACTTTTGTTTATTATAAAGTACACCCAGGTGTATTTAGTGCTATCATCAATAAATATAAGAAAGTAATATGCTCCACCAAGTGACTTATTTTGCATTGGACCACATACATCAGTATGCACTAGTTCAAGTATTTCACGTTTTCTTCTATTTTCATGCACAGGAAATTCTTCCCTATGTTGTTTTCCTAGTGCACAACCTTCACATTCAAAGTGTTCACCCTTAATAATTGGAAGACCTTCTACCATCAATTTCTTTTGTAGTAACATTAGGTCATTATGATTTAAGTGTCCATACCTTTGATGCCAAAGCTCTATAGTTGACATGCCTGTTGATGCCAAAGCTTGATGCCCATTCTTCATTACATCTAACTTGTATAAGCCTCCAACTCTCATTCCTTTTGCAACAACCTTGTAGTTGTCCTGCACATCCTTTACCAAACAATGTGATTTCACAAATTCAACTTTTAAATGTTGATTTGTGATAGTAGAGACTGAAATTAAGTTCTTTTTTAATCCTGGAACACACACCACATTTAGAATTTGTTTTTCTTGTTCGTTAGGCATCATAACACTTATATCACCATATCCTTTAATTTCATGTGATCTATTATCTCCTAAATAGATGTGTCCACCATTATTAATCTCATGATAAGTATCAAACCAATCTCTTTTGCATGACATATGGATTGATGCACCAGAATCTATAAACCAAGCATTATCATCATCAGTTCCTACTAATAAAGCAGCATTGGACACAAACAATTTAAGATTGCTAAAGTCATGACTAATTGCTTCATCTCTATCAACATAATTTCCTGAATGCCTTCTTTGTTTAAATTGATTAGACCTTCTTTTCATGCAATTCTTAGCAAAATTACCAGGTTTTCCACAGTGATAACACACATCATCTCTACTTGATTTGGCATTTGTCCTTGGTAAAGGTGTACCTTGAAATGATTTTACCTGTGGCTTTTTGCCTTTATTTTTCTTCCACTGTTTGCCTTTGAAGGATTGCTTCCCTTTGGTCATTAATGCCAAACCTGAATTGGGAGATTTCTGTTTAAGGCTTCTTCTCCGCTCTTCTTCCTGCATAAGTATACCTGCCAACTCATCAAAAGTAGGAGCCTTTTCTCTATCTGAAAGACCAGTGATAAACATTTGATATTCATCAAGTATTCCATTTAATGTCACAGTAACCAAGTCTGTACTAGATATTGATTCACCAATGTCACCTAATTTATCCTTTAGATCTTTAATTCTAGAAATAAAATTACTAACACTTTCATTTTCTTCCATCTTAATTGAAAGAAGCTTACTCTTTAAATACAATATTCAATTTGTAGTCTTTGTCTCATACAAATTTTTGAGAGTGTCCCATGTCTCCTTGGATGTTTTGCACTCTTTAATGTGTGGAATAATGTTGTCCTTAACCGTCATCCGTAAAAGCACCTTTGCTTTGGTTTCCCGTTGCTCCCAATCTTGAATTGTAGCATTTGTGGCTTGAGGGGACACTGGCTTAACTTTAGCTCCAGACACAATCATCTATGTATAGTTGCTTTCTATTCAAATTCTGCAACTTAAACTTCCAATTTGCATAATTTTCACCGTCTAACTTGTTAGAGTCAGGTAAATAAGATTCTGCCAATACATTAGCCATGTTACTTATTTTCACTGTACCAATCACCAAAAAAATTACTAATTTTCACAAATATAAACTCTCAAGCATAAATCATAAAATTTTATCCAATATCATTGGATAATATGGCTGCCCTTTTTTTTTGAACACAACAAATCAAACTCCAAATTCACCACTCCAAAATTTCTATGATTACAATACTCATTTGAAAACTTCATATAGAAAATTTAGAATATAAATCCACTCACGCACAATCACCACAAACATAGTTATTACAAACTTGAAGCTCGTGTATAGATATATATTTATTTGATCGTAACTATTCTTCAAATTTCAACTTGAACACTCAAAAAAATACTGTGATTTTTACCATTAAACTTCTATCTTAGAAAGAAGATGCGAGGGCGACTTTTTTTCATAAACTTCAGAGTTCATGAAATGCCATACGAAATAGATTTTTAACTTCACATAAAATATTTGAGAGCACTACTAAAAAACAATCAGCACTAATCCATTCA
Source organism: Pinus taeda (assembly GCA_000404065.3). Classification (NCBI taxonomy): domain Eukaryota; kingdom Viridiplantae; phylum Streptophyta; class Pinopsida; order Pinales; family Pinaceae; genus Pinus; species Pinus taeda. Next base: position 110,462 of record APFE030488087.1, read on the forward strand.
ACAGTGACACTCTCCGCAGGAGGTAGGAGCTACAGCCATAGTCTCAGCAAGAGGATCCTTTGACCAACTCTTCCGTAAGCAGCTCCTTCTTAGGAATCTTCCACTAGATTTCCCTCACAGCAACGTGCTTTAAGCAACTCCTTCTGCAATAATGTGATTTCCCAAAAATCTCAAACAGTCGGCTCTCTGGTTGCAGCCTCCACCCAACATCTATTCCCCGTGCAGCAAAACTCTCACAGCTGTACCACTCACACAACAGTTTCACTCACAGTAGTTTCTCACACACTGCTGCACACAACGCTCTCAAATAGCGTCAGCAATCTTAGACTCACACTCTCACCTTGCTTTGATACCAAATCATAGAACACAAGACACAACTGATTGAACACAACACAAACACAATCACACAGAACACTTGCTCATTCGATTGCCAAAGAGGGTTTTTATATACAGTGGAGAAGTTTCTGGAGTCGGTGACAGTGGCTTCTTGAGGAAGCTATCTAGCTCTCGAAACTTCCGCCGAATTTTCCAGAAGAAGCTAGACTCTGCATTTAATGTAGGTGGTTGGAATTATTAATGTTTTCCAACAGTTCTTAAACCAGCAGTGGGACAACTATCACTGCCTGCAATCTGCAAATGCAGGTTGACACATCATTATTATTCAAGGAAAACTATGTCACCTGGAATTACCCGTTGGTGATTGGAATTACTTGCTGGTGATTCGTAAGGGTGCAGGTTCTTGCTCCTGCCAGATGCCTCTGACTCTCGGGCTGTTAACCTCTTTCCTTTCCTTACATCGACCTCATAGCCAAAGAGAAGCAGTTTTAGGCATACTCCAAGCCCAATTTTAACATTTTGCATAGCAAGATTTTAGATAAATAAAATGTTTCTTTAATTTTTTTTAAACAAAATCACATATATGCATTTCATTTAATTAAAAAAAAAGAAAGACAAGCCGCAACCAGCAGCAAGCAGAGCAACCACTGAAAAAATAAACTCGGCAACTAGAATCCGCCACATCAAAGTTCAAACATGTCGTATGTTGGTAGTGTTGGCATTGATGTCAAATGGTTATGAAGACAAGCATCAAGTCAGATGGCTATGAAGGCAAGCAACATGTCAAATGGTTATGAAGGCAATCAACATCTTAAATTAATGATCCTTATCCATGACAACGACTTTAATATAAATGAACACAAGAAGTGACAGTAGAGGAAGCGACATGACAACATAAGAATAAACAATGTTTTAACTCAGATCAGCAATATTTAAACTTAGATGAGCAATGTTTGTGATGTTGTTTGGTTCATAAGCAAAGTGAGTACATGGGAACTGAAGGACTTTTTATTTCCATTGAATATGAATATTATTATCAGCTTTCAGTATGATATATGTTGAGTTTACATTGCAAGAAGGCACTATATAGTGCAATAATATATGCTGAATTTACATTTCCAAGCCATATAGTGCAATCATTATTGCTGGCTTGTATTATTCCAGTTTTCCAAATATTACGAAGTCCATTTGTCTTGACTTGATCTTCAAATTCAGAAATGAAGAGATAGACCACAAAGAGCCTTGGAATACAAAGAGACAACTTTTCACTTCAGATTCCTACATTGTAATACAAATAGTCAACAAACTATGCATATAAAAAGATTTCTTTTGAATGATAGTGCTGCTAGTGAATTTGAATTTTTGTGAGAATTTTTTAATGAACTGCTTGGCAAAGAGAGAGAGGAAGTGGAGCATATGTGAAGCAGAATTGAGGAGGAAGAGCAAAAGATAAGCAATTGCAAAGAGAGCAGAGACATAGTACAAGACATAGCTGGAGAAAATAAGAATTCATAACTAAAGACTTGGTAACCTAGCATATTAAAGCTTTTATGTATCAGGGGATTGTTGTCTCCTTTTAGGTAGTAGCCTGAAAAACAGTAGGTCAGAGCTTTGTAGAAGAGGGAGTAGGAGCTTCCTAGCAAGTTGTGGCTTACAAAAGAAAATTGAGGTAGAAATTTGCAAAAAATTGATGTAAAAGAGGGAGTAGGTGCTTGCCTTTACATCACAACAACCAAAATTCGTGGTTTTTCTCTTTATGGGTTTATAAATTTGCAAGTATATCAAAGAAAGGGTGAAAAGGCTGAACACATATATAAATCTGCTAATTAATTAAAGAAAGAGTTATAAGGCTACATTTATTTTTTGAAATTGGTCATTTAAAAGACACAATTAAGAAGCATTGGAATTAAACTAAGAGCTTGAATTTCTAAGTTTCATTGTTAGCAAATGAAGACAACCCTACTATTACTATAACTATTATACATATATATGCAAAGAAAGCAATTAGTGTTATTGGCATTAACTGAGAGATAAGAGATAAATAAGCAACAAAGGCTATGACATCAACTGAGAAAGATATCAACCTCAAGGGGCGTAGAGCTTATGCACATAGCACAAAAGAGAGAAACATTTTTCATTTATAGAAGTAACCACATTAGCATTCATGTATGGCCACTTGGTGCATTCAATGTGAATGACAATCAAAACCAACAATTGATCTAAAAAAATGTATATCTAACGCAAAGATTTCAGAGACTATATACTTAAAGACCTCAAAGATGATATATGCAGAGATTTTAGAGACTATGTACACAAAGAGTAGATGTCCAATGCAAAAACCTCAGAGAATGATTCCAACGCAAAGACCAGATCAAGGAACCTCTAAGACATGAGAGATAAATCAATGAACAAGTCAAGCGAGCTCTGTGTGTGAGCTCGAGCTCTTTGTGACTGGGCTAAAGCAAATGTAAAAAGTAATTGACATTCTGATCTAAATTGGATCATTATATTGTTTGTCATCCATCTCGATGCATTTGGAGTGGGAAAAGTGGAGGAATCAGCGCATGGGACTGTTTTTACCAACGGGACCTAATTTGGCGAAACAAGGTCCGAAACCTTCCGGGAGCGTTTTGAGGCATCAAACGATGTTTTTTGGGGGTAAAACTTTGCCGCCCAAGCGCAACACCTTCCCACGCTATTCTACGCATAGAGAGCTTTCCAACGACGCAAAAATTGCGTCAATCGGAGTCCGTATGCAAAAATTATGCCACTCAAAAGTTGACCTCCTTGTTTTCACACCTATAGTTCGGGAGGATGTCGCATTAGCCCCCATTATTCATGGAAGAGAGGCTAGACACATGTTTATGATGCAAAAGACTCTAGAAGAGTTTATTTTGTAACTCTAGTTAAGAGTTGAACTAGTCAAACTTAACCACTAGTAGGCTATCGCACTGTGTTATAACTAGGCCACTAGGAGGAAGAAGATTCCATTCTTTCGAGAGCATTTTGCTCTATAGTTGAGCAAAGATAGCCAGGAGAGATAGGAGGTAAAGCACACAGAGAGGATTTGTGCATCATAGCAGCCCACGGGCCACAAACATTACTTCTTTGTATCTGCAACCATATTTCCAGACAGAGAAAGAGAGTGAAGCGGCCTCACCTTCCAGTTGGGTTTTCTCCTGAAGGGTTTCCCAAAGAGCATATAGTGTGTATTATGTGTGTGTGAGATTATTTTGTTGTTCTCTACTTTTCTGCTTGATTTAATTTTACATGCATGCACTAATTACAGTTAATAATACAGATTTAGAAATTAAATAAAACTGTAATAGTGTAGAATCTCAGATTTTTAATATAATATTATTAGATTTGTTGTGACGAACTGTTTAGTGGAATATTCATGGCAGTTTACGGATCAATTGGTATCAGAGTGGGTTTCTTTAGGTATTTTATGGAGATTGCAGGGATCTAGATTGGTGAGGCCGAAAATCGTAAAACCCTAATCATGGGCGACAAATATGTAAATGGACCTCGTGATCCTACCGAGGTGAGGTTTTCGTAGCTTGAAGAACAAGTCATAGATATAAACCGCAATGTCAACCTCCTCATGGCGGCCCTAAGCAATAAGCTGGGGATATTTGGAGAAGGGGTTCGAATGCAAAGGACAAATTAGAAGGGGGATCGGGAGATCAGGAAGACGCAAATAACCAGTTGAAGAAAGAACCCGGAAAAGATCAACCCTGGTCAAGTGTCGTGAGGCAATCCCTGCTTAAAGTGGAAGCAAAAGTCGATATCAAGCCATACCACAGTGAAATCGACGCTCTGAAGCTGAACCACTGGTTGCAGCAACTGGAATTTTATTTCAGTGTCCATCAGATCAAGGAAGGGTAGAAGATCTCATTCGCGCAGCTGAAATTAGAGGGCCATGCACTGACTTAGTGGGAGAGCCACACGGAAACCCTGAGGTTGGAGGGAGAACCTCCAGTGACTAAGTGGGAGGATTTCAAAACCCTCATTAAGTCATAGTTTACGTGGAAGACTAGTGGATCCGGTGGCATTACTTCAGGCAGGAGTACACCATAGAATTCAGAAAGATGGCTATAATGTTGGGTATCTCTCTAACGAACCCAGATGTACTCAAGTATTTGGGGGGTTTGCACTGCCATCTGCATGAGCAAGTGATGATATTCAAGCCAAAAATGGTGGACGAGGCTTGTGTACAGGCACAATACCTGGATCGAAGCAAAAGGAGCAGCAAGACGCTTCTAAGGATGGGAAGAAGAAGTAAAAAGGTGGAAAAGATAAAAAGACAACAACCACAACACACCAGTGCAAAGATCCTAGCAACCACTGCAACCACTACAACATTGATGGCCATACAGAGGAGAAGTGCTAGAAGTTGCATCCAAAGCTAAACTCGAAGAACAAGAAGAAATATAATAAGAAGAAGAATCTCATGGTCATTGATTCGAGCAACCAAGTTGAAAGCAACTCATACATGGATGAGAAGATCGTTTATACATCAGTGGAGAAGGAGGCGAATCTGAGTAGCCTTCAGCAATAGGAAGAGAAAGAAATGACCAAACTCTTCCATGTAAAGATACAGGTCAAGAAGATGAAGATTGATGCTCTGTTTGACTCAGGATTGCAGGCAAATCTCATTGCAGCAGATCTAGTCAAGAAGTTGGGGCTGGAAGTTCGTGATCATCCAAACCCATATCTACTAGGGTGGGTACATAAGGATGCAGAGTTGAAGGTAACACAACAGTGTAAAATTAGATTTGTTATCAATGTTGATTTTATTGATGAAGTAGATTTGGATGTGGTTCCCCTTGATGTATGTGGAGTCGTGTTTGGGAGTCCATACATGTACATGCGTGATGCAATATTCATGAGGAGAGCTAACCAATATCGACTCAAAAGAATGGAAAATCATTCATCATCAACGTGCACAAAGGCAAGTCGAAAATTTCACTAGTAAGTGCAAACCAAGCCAACAAATTGATCAGTTTCAGCAAGAAGTATGTTTTATTGTTTTTAAGAGAAAATCAGTTTGTATAGGAGTCAATAAGAGGCAATGCATCCCTAGAGGGGTGTACTAAGAAACAAAAAGAGCAATTGGAGGAATTGTTATAGGCATACAAGGACATGTTTCGAGAGCCTAAAGGGCTACCCTCTAAGAGAGAAGTAGAGCACGAGATCCAGCTATTGCCAGACTCCCCATTGCCAAATATTGGGCTGTACAGGTAGTCTGTTATAGAAGCAAGTGAGGTGAAGAAATAGTTGCAACAGGGTGTCATTCGACTAAGTACATCACCATGTGGGTGATCTATCATCATTGTGCCAAAGAAAGATGGGACGTGGCAAGATGTGTATAGATTACAGGGCGTTGAATAAATTCACACTCAAGAACAGACCCCCCCTACCCAGGATAGATGATCTGCTAGATTAGTTGCAACAAGCAAAGTATTTCAGCAAGCTGGACTTGAAGTCTAGGTATCACCAGGTTCGAGTCAAAGAAGAAGATACATGGAAGACCGAATTCAAAACCAGACAAGGTTTGTATGAGTGGTTAGTTATGCCATTTGGCCTATGTAATGCACCAACTACATCTATGAGATTAATGAATGATGTATTGTGCCCTTTTATAGATTCATTTGTTGTTGTCTATTTGGATGATATACTGGTATATAGTGCTACCTTGGAGGAGCATACTTCACATTTGACGCAGGTGCTGGAAACATTGAAGAAGCACCAACTGCTAGCAAATCTCAAGAAGTGCAAGTTTGCACAATAGTCCTTGGTGTATTTGGCATATGTGATTGGTGGAGGAGAATTGAAGATAGATCCTTCCAAGATGGAGGCCATCATGAAATGGCCAATGCCTACTAATGTTACTGAAGTTAGGAGTTTCATTGGACCAACATAGTACTTGAGGAAATTCATGGCCTCGTTTTCAACAGTAGTAACACCGCTCCACGCCATAACAACAAGTGGCAAGAGTTTCTAGTGGGGAAAAGGGCAACAAAAGGCTTTCGATGAGTTAAAGAAGAAGATCAATGAAGCACCAGTTCTGGCATTACCAAACTTACAACGACCCTTTGAAGCGGAGACAAATGCGAGTGGGTATGCTATGGGAGCTGTCTTGATGCAAGGAGGAAGGCCCGTTTGCTACCATTCTAAAGTATTTCATGGAGTAGTTCTTAACTACCCTACCTATGAGAAGAAGTCTATGCCATGGTGCAAGCTGGGAGGAAGTGGAAGCACTATCTGATGGGAAAGGAGACAATAATCCACACAGATCACTAGCCATTACAGTACCTGCAGGCCCAGAATAAGCTACAACAGACTAGGGATTACAAGTGGATGGGGTTTTTACTACAGTTTCATTTGGTGATCAAGTATAAGAAGGGCATCACAAACAAGTTGGCCGATATGCTTTCAAGGCCCCCCACATCAAAGATTACAACTTTGAGGACTCTTATGCACATGGAGCCATTCACTCATGATGCATATAAAGAGGCATATTTAGAAGATGAGGACTTCAAGGAGGTGTATCAACAGTTGCAAAGTGAGAGTCATGTGCATGATGGTGACAACACTGTTGACTACCATCTCCAGGATCGGTTACTCTACAGGTTGGATAAGCTATGTGTTCCTAAAGATGAGCATTTGCAGCTAATTAGAGAGGCTCACACCTCCAAGGTTGCAGGGAACTTTGGTGTAGGGAAGACCGTGGCTAACTTGCAAAGGCATGTGTATTGGTCCAAGATGCAAAAACAAGTAGCTAGGTTCATAAGAGGATGCATGCTTTGTTGTACTAGCAAGCCTAGCAACAAGAAACATGGTCTGTATCATCCCTTACTTATACCTACTCGTCATTGGGAAAGCATTTCCATGGATTTTGTGGGAGGTTTACCGACAACCAGGAAGGGACATGACTACCTGTTCGGGGTAGTTTACAGGTTTAGCAAGATGTGTGTTCTGATGCCCTGTAAAAATACTATCAATGGACAAGAAGCAACAAACTTGTTCTTTGGACAAGTCTGGGTACACTTTGGGATACCAAGGAACATCATTCCAGATAGGGTTACAAAATTTCTCAGTGCATTCTGGATTACATTGTGGGAGAAGATGGGCATGAAGTTGAAGAGATCTACAACATTCCATCGACAGACAGATGGGCAGACAAAAGTAGTCAACAAGACTTTGGTGCAGCTTGTGAGGGGTTACAACCATAAGCATCCAAAGGCCTGGGATGAAAATCTAGTATATATTCAACATTTTTATAACAGAGCGGCCACACTTCTACAGGAATGTCCCCATTTGAAACTTGTTTTGGATATTTGCCACCTTCACCTTTGGATATTGCATATGGGCAGCAAGGAGGAGTGAAGGAAGACATTACAGGAGATGCTTTGAGGGCTGAAAAATTTATAGAGAAGATCAGGCAGATCCATCTATATGTACAAGAAATACTGCAGAAGTCACAGGTGAAGTATAAGGCTAGGCATGATCAAAACAGAACAGAGAAATTATTCAAGGTGGGAGACAGAGTATGGCTACAGTTGAATAAGGATAGGTTGTAGGGGCTTGGTAAGAAAATCAAGGCTCTAAGGTATGGCCCATTTGAGATATTGGAAAAGGTGGGTGATAATGCTTATTGACTCAGTTTACCACCATATATGCGCATTTACTCAGTTGTAAATGTAGAGAATTTGAAACTCTATGGGCCTTCCATGCTAGATTAGGAAGAGGAACAAGTCCTCCTTTCTGTGGAGGATTTGGCACTAGACGCTCAGGCAGAGTTGACAAAAGATATAATTTTGCAGAAGAGGTCCAGAACTACCAGACAAGGGCAACACGACCTTTTGACAGATTGGGTTGAAGGGACAACTTCCAGGTAAAGCTAAATGGTACATAGAGAGAAGGTTGAGGAAAAATTTCCTCACCACATTCAGTAAAAGCTTTTGGGGACGAAAAGCCTCCCCGATGCATTTGGAATGGAAAAAGTGGAGGAATCAGCTCACGGGACCTTTTTTACTGCAGGACCTAGTTTGGCGAAACATGGTCTGAAACCTTCTAGGAGCATTTTGAGGCATCAAACGACTTTTTTGGGGGTAAAACTTTGCCGCTCAAGCGCAACACCTTTTCATTCTATTCTACACACAAAGAGCTTTCCAACGATGCAAGAATCACGTCAATCAGAGTCCATATGCAAACGTTATGCCACTTAAAAGTTGACCTTCCTGTTTTCACACCTATAGTTTGGGAGGATGCTGCGTCAGCCCCCATTATTCATGGAAGAGGGGCTAGCCACGTGTTTGTGATGTAAAAGACTCTAGAAGAGTCTATTTTGTAACTCTAGTTAAGATTTGATGTAGTCAAACTTAACCACTAGTAGGCTATCAGGCTGTGTTATAACCAGGCCACTAGGAGGAAGAGGATTCCATTCTTTTGAGCGCATTTTGTTCCATAGTTGAGCAAAGATAGCTAGGAGAGATAGGAGGTAGCACACAGAGAGGATCTGTGCATTGTAGCAGCCCACCGGCCACAAACATTACTTCTTTGTATTTGCAGCCATATTTCCAGACATAAAAAGAGAGCGAAGCGACCTCACCTTCCAACTGGGTTTTCTCTCGAAAGGGTTTCCCAGAGAGCATATATTGTGTATTATATGTGTGTGAGATTATTTTGTAGTTCTCTACTTTTCTGCCTGATTTAATTTTACATGCATGCACTAATTACAATGAATTTTATAGATCTAGAAATAAAATAAGACTGTAATAGTGTAGAATTTCAGATTTTTAATATAAAATTATCAGATCCATTGTGACACATTGTCCAGTGGAATATCCACGATAGTTTATGGATCACATTCGATCCACACTACCAACAAAGAAACATTCGATTTGCAGATCAACAATTGAATAACACTAACAATATCAATGGCCTAAAGGAACTTCGAAGTTCAAAATCACAAATATGTATATTTGATTGAGGATTAGGACAATGCATCAGTTACAAGAGCGAACCATGAGGGTTGAAAGTTACTAATGGAATATGCTAGCGGACCTGAAAAGCTTCAGCGATGACAAAGACACATAGATGCTAGTGGAATGTTACATGGATGCATTATAATAATAGGTATGTCGTGTTGAAGAAAGTGTAACTAGGTTCGGCCTTCATAAATATGAAATGTACTTTTGATTCTTGTATTTTGTAAAAGAAAGAAAAATGATTATTATTATTATTGAGCTTGGGATTCTTGCTCAAGAAATTTGTTTTGTAGGTCAAGCACTAATTGAAAGTGCTTCTAGGATTGTCCTAGGTCAAGAAGTCAAATAGGGACATTGTCATAATATGAAGACCAAGTTGGCCTGCTAGCCTGTCAAGTCGACCTAGAAGCTGGAATTCGTACCCCTGGAAGACCTATATATAGAAGACAGTTCAACCTCATTTGCGCACATTCATTTCTCCCTCTCTCATGCAAAGGAAGAAGCAGAAAAGGGCAAGCGAAGAAGGCGGAAGAAGCAGAAGAAGTGTTTTGGGTTCCTCTCTCTCTCTCTCTTTCTCTCCACACATGTGAAAAAGAGGGCTGAAATTCTGCATCCTTTCGCTAGGGTTTCAATGTGGAGGTTCGATCTGGTGAAAAAGAGCTGAAGGAAGGGCCAACAAAGTCCCCTTCTAGATCCAAAAGACAAATTAGGTCAAGCGAGGCAGCTGGGGGCAAAGAAGAGACAATTCTAGTCCACACGTGTGAAGTAGCTGCTGCTGCGGGGGGCTGAAGTTGCAAATCTGCAGTTAGGGCCAAAAAGCTGTGGCTGGAGGTCGAAGTAGTGCTTCCGGAAGAGATTTTGCTGTGTTTGGAAAGCAGTGAAGCAAGCATATTCTTGAGAAGCTGATCTTGGTCTTGGAAGGGCTTCAGTGTTAGTCAATGGTCTTGGTATTCGTCAATAAAGAATCTATAAGAAGAGATTGAAGGGCTTTCTTCTCAAGAGGAGAGGTTTTGCCCTGGCTTGGAGCCTACATCTTTTGTACTTGTATCTTGTTGATCTTCTTGTTTTGGTAGCTGTTTGATGATTGAAGAACACACTATAATAATAATAAGAAGAAGACAATCTTAATAAGTAAAAAAACATCACACGCAGTTATCATAGCTATAAGAATCATTAATGTCATCTTGCCTTAGATTCTTCAACATCGTGTTAGAGCTATGGTTCATGCAAGGCATGAAGAAGGCCAACTCTATTATGAGGAAGCTTGAAAATAAGTGTTCATCGTTAGCATGTCTCTTCAAGCAAAGTTTCAAGGCAGTATGGAATAGTCTCTTCTCTTCCAAAGATCTCAAATATTCAAAGAATGAAGGATTGTTCTCAGCCCTCATCAGAACATTTCAAGATGAAAATATATGGGTGATAGATAGTGGAGCTTCAAGGCACATCACTGGATATTACAAGCAACTCAAAACCCTATCCAAAGGGAAGTCCTCATACTTTGTGGAGCTTGGTGACAACAGGAGTTATCTGGTAAAAGACATTGGATCTACATCAATTTAGCTGGAAGGAGGAGGTAACATTCATCTTAACAACATTCTATATGTTCTAGGTTTGTGCAAAAATCTTATTTCTGTTTCATCATTAGAAGAAAAAGGAGATAGAGTTGCTTTTATAGATGTTAAAGTAGTGGTTTGGGCTAAAGATTCTAACATTGAAAAAGCTAGAACCATTGTTGTTCAAGAAGGAAGACTCTACAAACTCTCATCTCCTCTAAATCAAGCACTTGTCCACATTGAGATAAGTCTGTGTGAACTGTGGCATAGAAGATTGGGCCATCTTCATTACAAGATCTTGCCAACTCTAAACTCCATTATAAATGGGATACCAAATCTCAAAGAAGACCATGAAGGAGTCTGCAAAGGCTGTGCTTTGGGAAAGAATGGAAAGAAACCATTTGCAAATAGTACATCTAGAGCTCAAGAGATTCTAGATCTCATCCACTTTGATGTATGTGGTCCATGTCTAAATCACTTGGAGGTCATCTATATTATGTTACTTTCGTTGATGATCAATCAAAGAAAACTTGGGTTTATTTACTTAAATCCAAGGACGAAGTATTCATCAAATTTCAAGAATTCAAGGCAAAGGTAGAAAATCTTACAGAAAGAAAGATAAAGATTCTAAGGTTAGACAATGGAGGCGAGTATACTTCCAAAGAACTCATTGCTTTTCGTAAGGAGGCTGGGATTAAGAGGGAGCTTATAGTTCCATACAATCCCGAGTAGAATGGAGTAGTTGAATGAAAGAATAGAGCTATAGAAGAAAGTGTCAAGGCTATGCTCCATGATCAAGATCTACCGAATTTCCTATGGGGAGAAGCAACGAAGACTGCAATATACATTCAAAATATAAGTCCTCATAGGTCACTTGGCAATATTACTCCGGAGGAAGTCTTCACTGGGAAGAAACCAAATATTGATTATCTCTAGATATTTGGGTGTCCTGTATATATTCACATTCCCAAGGACAAAAGAAAGAAGCCAGATCCCACAAGCAAGAAAGGAATATTTATTGGATATAGAAACTTTTCCAAGGCTTACATGATCTCCATAAAGGAAGGACATCAAATAGAATTAAACAAAGATGTAAATTTTGATGAGAGCATTACCTTCAAGAAATCCAAAGATCTCCCATCCGATTCTGATGATGAGGATCTTCCTATGTTTGAGGAAGAAGTTAATAAGGAAGAAGAAGTCTCTCGTCATGAAGACGAAGGTCCCAGTGAACCAATATCTCTCCCTGTAAGAAGAAAGAGACTTAACTGGTTAACTTCTACACTTCAAGAAGTAGAAGTTCACACCCAAGAGGAAGATTCAGGGAGAGCAAGAAACCGAAAAGATACTCAGGATATGCAACATACATGTTGAAGCTCATTGAAAATGAACCTTCCACTTTCGAAGAAGCAACCAAACACCAAGAATGGAAGAATGCAATGAATGAGGAATACCAATCTATTATGAAGAATGGAGTTTGGGAAATTGTCCCAAGATCGGAAAACAAATCAGTGGTAACCTCTAAGTGGCTGTATAAGATCAAGCATGTTGTAGATGGAAGCATAGATAAATTCAAGGCTAGATTCGTGGCTCGAGGATTCTCTCAGGAAGAAGGCATTGACTGTGAAGAAACCTTTGTTCCCACAGCAAGGTATACCACGATCCGATCTCTGATATCTCTGGCAGCATCATTGGGATGGAAGGTACATCAAATAGATGTCAAAACAACATTCTTGAATGGTTCCATAGATGAAGAAGTCTACATAGAGCAACCATTGGGATTCGAAGTAAAGGATATAGAAACTCATGTTTGCAGATTGAAGAAGGCACTTTATGGCCTCAAGCAAGCTCCTAAGACATGATATGCTAGAAAGGATGCATACCTGGAAAGGTTGGGTTTCAGGAAAAGCACGACAGATCCCAATCTCTACATCAAAGTAGAGAATGTTGAACCTGTCATCATTCTTCTATATGTAGATGATCTTCTATTAACTGGTAATGAAGAAAGAATTCAAGAGTGTAAGAAAATGCTGGCAATCGAATTTGATATGAAGGATCTAGGACTTACGCATTATTATCTGGGACTAGAAGTCTCGCAGGAAACCAAATGAAATCTTCCAGGGCAAGGAAAGTATGTGACTGAGCTATTGAAAAGGTTTGATATGATGGAATGCAAACCCATGACAACTCCAATGATAAAAAACTTGAAAATGTTAAGGAATTCTAAATCCAGTCCAGTGGATCCTACTAAGTATAGACAACTGATTGGCTCTTTGATGTATTTGGTGAATACTCGACCAGACATATGTTTTGCAGTAAGTGTTCTCAATCAATTTCAAATGGAGTGGAGACATGATCATTGGATCGCTGCCAAACATATACTGAGATATCTGTAGGGAACCGTCCATTATTGCCTGAAGTATGAAAAGGGAAAAGATGTTCATCTTGAAGGATTTACTGATTCCAATTTGGGAGGCAGCGAGAAGGATGGAAGAAGCACTACAGGAGGATGTCTTAGGTTGGGATCCTCCATGGTCTCTTGGATGAGCAGAAAGTAAGAGACAGTGGCTTTGAGTAGTGTTGAGGCCGAGTACATTGCAACTTGTGAAGTGAGTAGGGAAGCAATCTGTTTAAGAAAGATGTTATCTGATCTATTTGCAAGACCGTCGGATCCTACCATAATACATTGTGATAATACCAACTGTATTAGATTGTCTGAGGACCCGATATTTCATGGAAAGATGAAGTACATAAACAACAAGTACCACTACATTCGAAAGTTGGTACAAGATGGTGTACTGAAGCTGGAGTATATCCCCATCGATGATCAAACTGCTGATATTTTGACAAAATCTCTTCCCAATAAGAATCTTGTGTATTTTAGAAACAAGTTGGATTAGTTGACATATCTTCCCTAGTTGAGAGGGAGAGATAGACACATCATTCTTGTCTTCATTTTGGAATAAAGAATGGAGGATTGAGTAATCATCTGGCATCCGATACTCTTTGAGGATGTGGTAGGACATCCAAGATAAGGGTTGGCAAGAGGACCGATACTCTTTGAGGGGTGGGGACCCAAGATAAGAATAGTCCTAGAAGGTCATACTCGGTGAACACCCGAGTGGGTATGTATCTTGAGAGACAATGATAAAGGTGTCTATAATCATTTGTCTTGCCAACATTGTGTTGATTTTTGGTAGCATCGGATGTGCTCTAGCCATGAAAATTGGTGGAGAGGCTAAGGCACATGAGATCTCCAAGACCCGGAAATTTTTTGGAGAAATTCCACCCAGGTGAAGAGATATTACAATAATTAATATTTTTAATGGTGTTCCTAAGTCTAAACTTAGGAAAATTAAAATATTAATGTGTATTAATATAATATGGGTGAGAAAGTTCTAAATAACGAGGATCAAGCCAGATCTAATCTTAGCCATTGATTAGGGACTTAATCTTGGTCGTTGAATCGTCAACAGGAAAAGTATAAGAAGTGGCTTGAGGGTCAGTTGGAGATACACCGAGAGAGATAAAAAATTCGCTTTTCTGGGGGAAGGTTTGTTGAGGAAATTGAGTGAGTGATCAGTTGCAGCGAGGGGCAGTTCAACAAGGGATTTCGATCCAAGGCTGAATAATACATATCAAAGAGGCAGGAAAGAGCTGGAAGAGGCAGCGCAAAGCCTAGGAGGGTTGACGCAGAGGCTAAAGAGGCCAATGCAAAGGACACAGAAGCTACAGAGGATGCAGAAGCTGTAGAGGACACAAAAAGCCGCAGAGGCTGACACAGACAACGCAGAGGGCTGTAGAGGTTGACGCTGGGCTGAAGAGGCTACGTTGAGGAAGTCTGTGGGGCAGACTGAGAGCAGATAAGCCGGGAGAGCGTGACGTAGTTCCAGAGAGGGTGACGCAGTTCCAGAGGAGTGGTTGGAGTAACTTTCGCTATCCAGCACAAGGAACAATGAGAGTCACTGTGGGGTTGTTCATTCGGCTGCTGATTTGCCGGAATATCTATCTCCGGAGAGAAGTTCTGTTGCCAAGGAAATTCTCTGAAGGGTGAGCCATTTCTGGCACCCTAGTTGTATTCAGAATCCACTTAATAATAAAACCCTCTATATGTTGCATCAGTTCTCCCGCATTGAGTTTTTCCGAGGACGATTGCCCAAAAATAACGATGTCCCTTGTGTTGTCTTAGTTTATTTCAGTAGTTGATCTATATATTTGTGAAGGTTGCATTTGTGTTTACTTTATGCATTTGAATAAGTTGTTAATGCAAAGAACCAGTAAGAGAAAGTAAACCTAAAAATGCAGTAGGGGTTTCTGATTTGTTAGATTCAGAAATTTTCACATGGTATCAGAGTGATTGCATATCATAGGAGACTGAAGGCACCAACTAGAAAATCTGAGAGTTTGCAGCAGAGAAGTAGTTGTTCCGAGAGACAACGCCGTTCCATAGCTAGAGACGCAGAAGGAAGAGTGACGCAGTGCAAAGAAGGTGACGCAGAGGCTCATGCGTGCCTGCGTCAACATTCTAAGCGAGGAGGGGAAGACGTAGTAGCTGCGTCAGCAGTGCAGGCCAGCACAGAGGCAGGGGGGGCAGATTAGGCCTACGTAGTGCCCGGTCATCTTTCTCAGCCAGGAAGGATTGACGCTGTGGCCAAGAGGATCCTAGCAATCCTGGACAAGTATCGCATCAAGGGCTATGCCTTGAAAACCGTAGCCGTCCCAGTTGACCCTAATGCTAATGAGAAGTATGAGGAGGCCGAGGCGAAGGTGAAAGGCATGATCCTAGACGGGGTTAAAGGTCATGTCATACCACATATTGCTGAGAAGAACATAGCAAGGGAGATGTGGGAGACCCTGGCCACCTTATACCAGGGCTCTTCCGTGCAACAGAAGATGTTATTGGAAAATCAGTTGAGGTCATATTAGATGTAGAAAGGAGAGGAGATAGATCACTTCCTTCTCAGGTTGCAAGGAATTTGCGACCAACTTACTTCCGTGGGGTCTACACTGGATCCAAAGTTTATGGTCAGGACTGCTCTAAATGCAGTCTTTGAGGACTGGGAGACGTTTGTCCAAAGCATTTTGGGAGAGCGATTTTCCCCAGTTGGGAAGAGATGTGGAAAGCTCTTCGACAGGAAGAGATCAGGAGGTTGACCAAGGCGGGGAGTAGCGGTAAGGGAGTTTGAGTCAAGAAAGAGGAGGAAGAAGATGCGACTCTAGCATTTGCGGGACAATAGGGGGTTCAGAAGAGGAAGAAGAAGAACATATCCAAGGTGAAGTGCTTCAACTGTTGGGAGTTGGGACATTATGCATCTGAGTGCCCCAGGAAGAAAGGCAAGGGAGAAGCTTTTGACTCAAAGGCAACTCCAACAAAGGCGGAGAAGGATGTCGAGATTGATGATGGTTGTGCCATGGGTGCTCATGCACCTCTAGAGAAGAGGAGGGGTGACATCGAGTTGTAGTCATGAGGACTACATGCACGGGTAGGATCCTTGAGGTGCCTAAACTCTTGGATCACATCTGGCTGCGGGAGCCCTTAACGATAGTAGCATGATGACAGGTGTCGGGTGGAGCAAAGTGTGATGGAGCGGCAAGGCAGTGCTCGAGTGTAGAAGTCTGTAGCAGCGTAGTGGAGGTTGCAGCAGTGCGAGAGGCACAGAGGTGCTTGCAGTAGCGCAGTCGTAGTAGAGGGAGCACATGATAGCAGCTGAGGTAGCTTCATCATCACGAGGCTTCCAAACTGATCGGGATGTCAGTGTTTGGGTGAAGTGTAGGTTTTAACCCCGCACAGAAATTACCTGCATACGAATTCTAAAACACAGAAAATAAACAATAGCGAGAGCATAACACATAAAACAAATATACACAAAGATTTTCCCCTGGATCCCAAAACCAGGTGCACCAGATTGATTTTTCATTATGTTCCTTTCAATGTTACAATACATATATATACATGGCGAAGCATCCAATACCATGGATCGAAAACCATCGCATCCAAAAACATGTGCGAAAACCATGCACAAAACATAGCTAGGTCCGCCCAACCTAATATAGGGTCCAAATTTTTTTCCTTGGGGCATTGCCCTGGACCCCGTAGAGGGGGACTACCTGCCCCCTTCTAACCCCCCGTTAACTAGGGGTGCTAGTCATGGAAAGAATATAACACAACCCAACATTCTCCCGCTTGTTGTTTCTTT
This sequence comes from Pinus taeda, assembly GCA_000404065.3. Taxonomy (NCBI): domain Eukaryota; kingdom Viridiplantae; phylum Streptophyta; class Pinopsida; order Pinales; family Pinaceae; genus Pinus; species Pinus taeda. Next base: position 127,544 of record APFE030488087.1, read on the forward strand.
CCACAGGGGGCCATAGGAGAGCTTAGTCATTTATCTAGCGCTGCAATACCCACTGTTTCTCTACACCAAGAGAACTTCTCAAAGCTCACAAATTTTGTCAATGCATTTGCAGTATTTTTCAAAGTGTCCACCTTTACCAACAACACCCTTTTGTCTTCTATCATATCTCTCACAAAGTGATACTGAACATCAATGTGCTTTGTCTTTGAATGGTAAGCAAGGTTCTTTGCTAAGAAAATTGCACTTTGGCTATCACAGTCTATTCTTATAGCTCCCTGTACTAACCCCATACTTCAACACAATCTTTGCAACCAAATTGCTTCCTTGCTTGCATGAATGGCTGCCATGTGTTCTGCCTCTATAGTTGATAATGCCACTACAGATTGTTTCTTACTCATCCAACTGACTGCACCTCCAAATAGGTTAAACACATACCCACTTGTAGATCTTCTCTGATCCAGATCTTCAGCTCAGTCTGCATCAACAAAGCCACGAATATCCAAAACTCTGTCCAATCCTGGTCTTCCTTGATAGCACAAACCATAATCACTAGTGCCACACAAATCCCTGAAAACCCGCTTTACTGTTGTCCAATGCTCCTTCCCTGGTTTTGACATAAACCTGCTTAATACTTGTTTGGTCAATTTAGTGTGATCTAAATTGCTATTTATATTGTCAACCCAGGGTTCGTAGACTGACGAAGTGAGGTGTACTATATGTACTTAGATAACCATTTTCTTAAGTTTTTGTCGTTTTAAGCTTTTTAGTTTGTTTTTGGATTTTGTTCTTTTCTTACTGTGTGGTGATGAAAGTGAAGTGTGAAGTGTGTGGAGTGTGAATGGTTATGATTTCTATGCTTGAAAATTGCTTAAAAAAAAGCTTTACAATAACTGAAATGAAACCAATCAAAAAGCGAACTAATGGCGATGGCCCAGTATCCTTGCTACTGAAAATGAAAAGAAAGCAAAAACTTGGAAAACAACTCAAACTAAAGTAAAGCAGTTAACTCACACTACTTGAGCTTTCTAGATCCTATGCCCTTGGCTCAATCTACCTTAGGGAAGTAATCATGAGCATAACAAGCAATATGATATTTAACTGTTAAAGAAAATAAATTGCATAAGGAAACTAATCACACTACTTGGATTTTTCAAATCCTTTACCCCTTAGCTCAATCTACCCTGGGGAAGTAATTATGAACATAACAAGCAATATGATAACTAAATGAAAAAAAAAATTAATCACACTTCTTAGACTCCTTTAGTTCTTTACCATACAGCTCAATCTACTTTATGGAAAACAACTATGAGTAAGTAATATGACACTTAAATCACACCACTGTTAGTGATCTTCTGATCTCCTACTGATATAGTCATTGACCACAGAAAGAGATCATAAAATTATTAAGTAGTATGACATCTAATTTAGCAGAAAAAGAAATAAAAAAATAACAATTTGAAAAGGACAATGCTGAATGTAAATTGCAGAAAATAAAGGTTAGCAGGCAGGACAAGATGATCACAT